>OX393553.1:71475728-71510728 GCA_947650365.1 Chamaelirium japonicum | reverse complement strand
TTCTCACCTCACCCCGTTGTTTTTTTTTCCTTTAAAGTTGCGAAGGGTTTTTTCACGTAAAACTGGTCTCTTGTGTCTATTTGGTTTGTTAAATTGTGCCTACTGTTCTAGACCGAAAATTACCCCCCACAAAACCCATGTGATAAACGAGTCTAACTGGTCTTATTGGGTCTACCCGTTTATAAGCGGGTCGGGTACGGATTTAGGGTCTATACACGATTAGTTAAACGAGTCGGGTCTGGGTCTAGGGGTTTTGGACACGACTCGAAACTTGACCCGACACGACTCATTGCCACCCCTACTCCAGACCCTGCATGTTCGTCAATGGGGAACTTTGTTAGATTTTCGACAACGGATTTTGTTGTAGAGATTTAATTGCCACGGTTTTTAAGTCTCGCGTGTGCACTGGATACGACGCGCCTAGGTGGGGTTGAGGCGGCCTTCACGTAGTATGGACAGAGGAATTCTCCCTTGGATGGATAGAGAGTGGTTTTTCCTCTCTCGAGGAGTAAGTAGATATATTTTAAGATTCAATTGGAAACATTTGGCAACCATATTCTCTATTGGGAAGAATATGGAGGATCTAGGCTCTAATCTACAAGAGAGTTCTTAACCATACATAACCTATCATGAGGATTATATACCCTTTAGAAAAATTGTATGGCTTAACCCTAACTAACCTATCACGAGGCTTAGATACCCTTTTAAAAAATTGTATGGCTTAACCCTAAATAACCAATCATGAGGCTTATGTATCCTTTAGAAAAACTGTACAACTTTTCATACAAGTTGGGTATGCGTTGGATTGAAACCTGATGTGATCCACGAGGAAAACAACCTAAAAACACTTCCCGGTCAACATAGTGTGCATGGTCTAGACACATCATGTGCATGATGTGTTTTACAACACCCATAAACCAGTTTTGGAAACATCATGCACATGGTTTCATATACCATGTGCATGGAGTGTGACGATGATCCTCAGAACAGGGTTTCTTTCGATATCATGCGCATTGTTGTTAAGGCATGTGCACTAGGCGCTCGGAGACAGCTAGACCCCAGTGCGCCAAGGCGAACAACACTAAGCGGCGACCTAGACGCACACCTAGTTTTAGACATTAATTTTTGTTTTTAAAGTAAAATCCAATCCGCCTCCATCTTCTTTGTTCATTTTATTGTTGTATACTTGTTTATACTATGTGTTCATTGTGTTGCATACATTTCATTAGAATATACTCAATATTATGTTAGCAAGTGTTTGTATTCTAGTTGTTCATTTTATTGTTTACTTGTTTATACTATGTATGTGTCATTGTGTTGCATGTATTTGACTATAATATGCTCAATTTCATCATTTGCATGTTAGTAAGGTGTTATATTATTACCTATTACATATGTACATGCAAGTACAGACTAAACATATATACCCGTGCCTGGAGGATGCCTATGCACATAAGGCCACGCCTATGCGTGCCTAGGCTCATAGGCTCCGTCCGGACGTCTAGTCTCGCCTTGACGCCTTGACAACTATGATCATGCATATGATCTAGGGCTTTTGATGCAGCACAATCGTGGCGATAGCGTAGGGGAGGCTTTTGATGCAGCACAATCGCACCGATGATACTCCGACCTCACGCCGGCGAGCCTCTCGCTCTTCGATCCTCTCTCAGGACTGCAGTACGAAATCTCTTACAGGAATCAAAAGCAAAATATTGCTATTTTTTTTCATAATCATTCAATAATTTTATTCATTATACTTGGAGCTTTAAATAGTCTTACAATCAAATTCAAAAAAGAAAACAATAACCCTATAGTGATAGATTTGATTTAAATCAAATCTTACCATAATAACTACCCATAATTTTAGAAGATTTGAGTCAAATTAAATCTTGCCTGAAATCCCATAATTAAATAACATCATATCTTTCAAATCTTGCCCATAATACCATCAAATCTTGCATGAAATCCCATAATTAAAAACCATAATTAATTAATCCGAAAATAAAATATTTTTGAAATAAATAATAATTTTTGAATAAAAATAATATTTTATTTCGAAATTAAGATTTTATTACAAAAATATTTATTTCAGCATTTACCCTGACATTATCAACTTATTAATTGCTTCCTAAATCGGATCACGTCGTCGGTTAACCGGTGTGATGAAACGTACGGGCGACCCAGATGTTCCCGTATCATACTCTCCGACTTTGAAAGAATTCCACCTCGAGTTTTGTCTAGTCGCCTAAGTCAGCAGCTGACGATGTAAGTCAAAAAGATTTGATCGTTTGCACATCAACATTATTTACAAAAAAAAAACTTAATAAATATCAATTATAGTAATCTTTATTTTCTACCATTAATTTAAATTATTTTATTTAAATAAGAAACCCCCCTCGCCCCGCCCCCCTCAGTCAATCAATGGTATCTAGTTTTTTTGGTTCAGGATAATGTTCTACGAGAAACATTGTAAACAAATCAAGATTCCAACGCTTCCCACTTCGCTTTTTTGAGGAAAATAGATGTACCGACATCCCATTGGTAAAGGTCCATCATCGAAATTATTGTTATACGTAGAAATGTAAAAATGTGGTCTAACACTAAGTATGATATGAAGAGGATAGAGAATAAATCAAGAAGGGTCAAAGAAGTTGCTCACATCAGAATTTCGAAGGTCTACATACACCTAATTAACAAGTACAAAGAGATTGATGATTTCATCCTAGCTAATGAAGTGGACATATAAACCTCATTGGAAAATAAAGTAGAGAAAAGATTTCAAAAATTAAAGGATCAATCTGGTCAAATGGAGCTTTCCTCACCATCTTGATGTAAGTCCAAGAGATAGGTCGACAATCCACTAGCAAGATGATCACCCTATTGTCACAGGATGTCATTTTATTGGCAAAACCTATGATCGATGGAGCACACCTCGAACTGGAGATTTTTTAATAGGCTGTGTTTTTGTTTTCTTTTTAGGGCAAATCACAAAAACCTCCAAAGAACTGTACACCTCATTTCATATTATTCCCTCAAACTTTCTTTTGAACAATTTGATCCCTGACCTATGCTTCGTCTACATTTAGCCCCCTCTGTCAACTTTATTCCGAAAATACCCTTGCCCGAGTAAGCATAAATTAAATATCCTAAAACAATCTTGAACTTTTCTGGAAATTGATAGGCGCATATATTTTTGGGATAATAAGCTGATGGAGGGAGCTTATTGCAGATGGAGCATAGTTCAGGGATCAAATTGTTCAAAAAAAGTAGAGGGATAAATATGAAATGCTGTGTATAGTTCAAGGGAGGTTTTTGTAATTTGCCCTACTTTTTTATGTAGAGGCATCTTTATCTCAAAGCCAAATTTAATTGCCCTGAGACTGTTTATTGGCAATTTCAGCAACAAGAAAAGCAAGAGCAGTCTATATAATTTACAAAAAGTATAAAGCTCTTAATATATTCTAGATAGTATAGAGAATCAGATAGTGAACCCTCGAAAAAATTTACTATTGCCAAAGTCCATCTTGTACGACTCGCTTCCGTCACAGCTACATATGAACCACCCGGTCCTTCATTTCAGCATATATGTTCTTATCTCTCTACAGATAATTCGACCGGTTCCGCAAATTACCCGTCAGTATCTCATCTTCGTGCTCTACCTCGTAATAGCTCATCAAGGAGCTCAGCTTCTTTGCGTATCGATCATAGTATCCTTCAGCAGCTTCTATAAAACCCTCGTAAATCTTCTACTTCCAGATCACAGTCATACGAAGATTGCTGAGGTGCTTCAGACCTTTCCACAAGACTCGAGGCACAACTCTGTAGAGCTTTCCCAGAACTCTGGTTGAGAGGTACATCGGCCTGTCCCATCGTTGCATGAAATCCGGGAACTCTTTTGGTTTGAGTATCTTTGTCATTTAAGCTGGAGCTCCTGTTTTGGCGAACATTTGAACCTTGCTCTCAAATGATAACGAACATTTGCACCATTTTCCTCCAGCAGTGCATGTAAACTTAAATAACAGTTATGTATATCGATATATGTTTGACCATGTGTTCTGGTAAACAACGCTTCATTCATTATTAAAAATACTAAATCATGATTTGAGAGTGCTAGGATTTTATATTAATTTAGGAAAATAATTTTCTGTGATTTTAGATCCATAATGATGCAGTTTTAATTTTTCTTTATGTTCATAGCCTAATTTTAAAGATTTTTGGTGGTCGTCATTTGGGTTGTGTGAGTTTTGGAGTGAGTGTTTGGGGTTGGGTTGGGTTGGAGAGAGAGTCAGAGAGAGAAAAGGGGAGGGGGGGAGGGATAAATATTTATGTTATGTCCAAGGGGGATGAAAAGTAAGAGTTGCCAATCAAGAGATGTCGGCCATAAATAAAAATTTGGATGCGGTTTTCGAACCAACTTTTTTTTTTTTTCTATACTCCTTTTCTTTAAGGATAGAATCTTATTTTCTAGGCTTTTACTGGTGTGGGTTACTCATGGTACATGCAAGCATTTGCCATGAAAGAGTAAAAAGTTATTTTAGGATATATTTGGGTAAAATTCAAAAAAATCACCAGGTGAATTATAGGATTAATAAAACTAGAGGAAAGTGGGTGTATATTATCGGAATAAAAGTTTAGACCCCTTTTTTTCTCATGAGTCAAAGAAGTCATTGAACAATACATTTAGTCCATACAATTAAATTTAGTTGATGGCGCATTAACTAAAAAACTTTTCAATTCTTCTTGTGGTTTCTTGAAATTTTTTTTCTCTTCTACTCCGGACAAAGAATTGAAAAAGAGAACAATTGTTGGACCGTTGATTCGATCAATATGTTGCCTATGAAATCAGCCACCAATTGTTGGACTGTCAGTTCTAGGCACATTACCCCAAAAATTAAAACATGTCTCGATTGATTTGGAATCAGAGACACACATAAAATTTATTTTAAAATTCACCTGATTTAGTATGATCTCTATCTAAAATTGCGTGCAAATGAAATAAGTATAAAGACCAAAGAGGAGAAAAATAGAGTCCAGTAATGTGAGTCGATGATCCAGAATTAGAGTCCAGTTATTAGAGAAAATTAGGTTGGACAATGAAGCTTACCTCTAATGTGAGTTGATGATCCAGAAGGCACGGCGGCCTTTACGGAATGTAGTCCATTGGTGTATCAGTTTTCACAAGAATAAGTTTCTCATCCCACCATACAAAATATAGGCAGGAGGTAAATGTTGTTCTGCTTAAACCTCATCAAGAAGAGCTATATAGGGTGGTCTTCCCGTCAATTACTAGCTATATCCAATGTAATTTGATGGTTCAGCGTTCGGTTAGCATAGAAACAGACCGAATGATAAATTACCGTTCCGAAGTCCTTCATTCCACAAGAACAAATAAATAGTATCCAAATCCCTGGCCATCAGAGCAATATTCATTAATTTGGATGAAGCCTGCATTCAGTAACACCACTGCATGTCATAAAAAATTCTAAACAGAAAGTGTACACTCCCAATTTGTTTCCTGTATAAAGATGTATGAATTCTATATTTAGAACTAATTCAAAACCAAAGTATGTATGATTTCAATGTGGGAAAAATACACCGTTTGAGGGTTATGATGCGCCCGTCAAATTAACAAATTTTTATTTTTTTATTTCTAAGCTCACTATTTGTATAAATTGGCCACCTGAAAAACTATATGATTACATGTGGTTGCTTTCTACCAATGGGTGTCATATATTCAGACATCTGCAGCAAAAAAAATAAAAAAAATATACATAAAAATACTTAATCAACTATTAGCAACTAAGTATGTTTAAAGAGGTCTTAAACAAGATTACTACTCATCCGAAAGAAATCACCGGGTGGAAATATCAATACCTTCCGGTTTAATAAAGGAGAGAAGATCTCACAACTAAAGTTCACCTTGATTAAGTCTACTAACACTCATACATGCTATAGAGATACTGGACTCCAATATTGCCTCTAATGTCACTTCATGATTACTATTTCCAAAGTAATAGGTTCAGCGTTCGGTTAGCATAGAAACGGACGGAATGAAAAATTACCGTTCCAAAGTCCTTCATTCCACCGGAACAATTAAATAGTATCTGTTGAACTAATTCAAGACTATTACTAAATTATGTGTTCTTGTAAACGATATGTATATCGATATATGTTTGACCATGTGTTCTTGTAAATGTCGCTTCATTCTTTATTAAAAAAACTAAATAATGATTTGAGAAAGCTAGGATTATATATTAATTTAGCAAAATAATTTTCTGTGATTTTAGATCGATAATGATGCAGTTTAAATTTTCATTTGGGTTTTGTGTGTTTTGGAGTGAGTGTTTGGGGTTGGGTTGGGTTGGAGAGAGAGACAGAGAGGGGGGCGGGGGGGATAAATATTTATGTTATGTCCAAGAGGGATGAAAAGTAAGAATTACCAAGAGGGATGAAAAGTAATAGAGAGTCATTTTTGTTTTCTATATTCATTTTTTTTAAGGATTGAATCTTATTTTCTAGGCTTTTATTGGTGTGGGTTACTCATGGCACATACACGCATTTGCAATGAAAGACTAAAAAGTTCTTTGAGGATATATTTTCGTAAAGTTCAAAAATGTCTCAAGATGAATTATAGGATTAATAAAACCATAGGAAAGTGGGTGTATTTTGGGAATAAAAGTTAGTTTAGACCCCTTTTTTTCTCATGAGTCAAAGAAGCCATTGAACAATACATATAGTCCATACAATGAAATTTAGTTGATGGCGCATTAAATAAAAAACTTTTCAATTCTTCTTGTGGTTTCTCGATCTCTTTTTTCTCTTCTACTCCGGACAAGAATTGAAAAAGAGAATAATTGTTGGATCATCGATTCGATCAATATGTTGCCTATGAAATCAGCCACCAATTGTTGGACTGTCAGTTCTAGGCACATTACCCCAACAATTAAAACATGTCTCGATTGATTTGGAATCAGAGACACATATAAAATTTATTTTAAAATTCACCTGATTTAGTATGATCTCTATCTAAAATTGCGTGCAAATGAAATAAGTATAAAGACCAAAGAGGAGAAAATTAGAGTCCAGTAATAAGAGGTTGGACAATGAAGCTTACCTCTTATGTGAGTCGATGATCCAGAAGGCACGGCGGCCTTTACGGAATGTAGTCCATTGGTGTATCAGTTTTCACAAGAATAAGTTTCTCATCCCACCATACAAAATATAGGCAGGAGGTAAATGTTGTTCCGCTTAAACCTCATCAAGAAGAGCTATATAGGGTGGTCTTCCCGACAATTACTAGCTATATCCAATGTAATTTGATGGTTCAGCGTTCGGTTAGCATAGAAACAGACGGAATGATAAATTACCGTTCCGAAGCCCTTCATTCCACAAGAACAAATAAATAGTATCCAAATCCCTGGCCATCAGAGCAATATTCATTAATTTGGATGAGGCCTGCATTCAGTAACACCACTGCATGTCATAAAAAATTCTAAACAGAAAGTGTACACTCCCAATTTGTTTCCTATATAAAGATGTATGAATTCTATATTTAGAACTAATTCAAAACCATAGTATGTATGATTTCTATTTACGAACAGAAGGGATAGTGTATGAATTCTATGTTTAGAACTAATTCAAAACAATGATATGATTGATCAATGTGGGCAAAATAAATCTATTTGAGCCGCCCTTCGGAGCCGGAGGCGGAGGCGGAGGCGGAGCCGGAGGCTGGGGATTCGAGCACTGCTGGGCGGCATCTGGTGTGATCATGGCCGATTGGGATGGGAGCCTCGGAGTTCTGCACGGCACCCATTCGCTGGAGTTGATCTTGTGGCTGTTGGACGGGCTTGGGGAGTCGAATTCTCAGTATCAAAGAAGTAGCCTGGCACACAATCACCTGAAATTAGCCAAGACCAAATCTTTGTTAATTAAAATTTTCTTGAAATTTTCTGTATTTAATTTGTTCAACCGATTGAAAAGGGAAAAAGAAAGAAGAAACGATGGGGAAGAACAGAAAAAGGAAATTGGGATTTCTCGAATCCCCTGATCCTTAAGAAATTGGGAAAGAAGATGGAAGAAATTCAGCCAACTTCAGGCCGCCTTCAGCGGCTACACTTCTTAGTTATAGTGCGTACCCGTCTCCGTCGGCACTTGGGCGGCCGCCTTCAGCGGCCACACATCCCCGGCCGACTTCGGCACAACTACCTTCGGCAGTGAAATATTTTCGACAGGGGCATCCACAGTTGGCGAGGGGCGGCAAAATTTATTCAGCGGCGTCCACATTCGCCGGGGGAGGTAAAATTAGCTCAGCGGCGCTCACATTCGCCGGGAGCCCCCATATTGAGCTGTTGCACACATTTTTTATTGTGGACCCACACTGTCGATGAGGGAGCTGCAAGCATCATGGCCACGTGGGCATCACATAGTCAGCCACATGTGACTATTGAAAATGCCCTTTCACCTGTCGAATAAGCATGCCCATGCTGATTGGCACAAAGCGGGTGCCTTTGATGTGACCAATGCCCCCCCAACCCTCGTAGAGAGAGAGAGAGAGAGAGAGAGAGAGAGAGAGAGAGAGAGAGAGAGAGGGGAAGAGGGACAGAGACGGAGCGAGAGAGAGAGACTGTGTGTGTGTGTGGAAGAGAGATACAGAGAGAGATTATGGGGAAGAGAGAGAGAGAGAGAGAGAGAGAGAGAGAGAGAGAGAGAGAGAAAGAGAACCCTCTCGATCACACTATACTGATGAATCGCAACCCTCCTAATCGCACTCTCCGATGAATCGCAACCCTTCCGATGAATGGTATCCATTCCGATCGCACTTCCTATACATTGTACTCACCTATCGATCGGATGATCTAAAATCAATCTTCGTTTGTTTCGATGGTCCAAACCCATGCATGCATGCGGTGTATCTCCCCATCTCTTAACCATTCCTTATCTCAAACGAACAACACCCCCTCATCTCTCCGGGATTCTCTCTTCATCCTCTCAACCTGAACCCCAGCACCTCACGTTCCATCCTCTCTAATCACATCCGTCCCTTCCCAACCGAAGTCTGATCACAAACCTTCAGTCATGCATGTTCACCTTAATTCCGATCATTTGTTTTCCTCCTAAATAAATAATGCCCCCTATCATGAGATCCTAGCCATCCAAGATGGGCCCAACCAAATACCCATGCACTCAAAAACCCATTTCCAGCCCCCTTCTATCCTTAACACCCGATCACAGCCGTCCGACCGGAGCCCATGCATCACGTCGACCCCCCTGGTCGTGATATTTCTTTCTCTACCTATCTTCTCGCCCTTCTAACTTGTCTCTCTCATTCTTCCCATCCAATCGCAGTCATCCCTTGTATCCCCATTCCACCCCAGTCGTCCGTATACCTTCCAATCCGAGAACCCATGCATGATCCCCTCCAGGGATTCTCTCAACCGAAGCTCTCTCTCTCTCTCTCTCTCTCTCTCTCTCTTCTCCCTATTTTTTCGGTGAGCCTTCCCCTTCTTCCGCGATCCCTTCTCTCCGATCTCTCTAACTCTCTCTCTTTCTCTCTCTCTCTCTCTCTTATCTCTTTCCATAACCGCTAATTCGATTCTCTTTCTAAAATCCTACGGCCCATGTTTCTCTCTTCCCTCTCTCTAGAACTATTGCAGTCGTCCACGACACCTCAGCCCATGCAACTGATCAAGTCGCCCCTCCTCTCTGAAGCCGTTTGAGATCCCTATTCGACCATCTCTCCCCCGTTTCCTATCTTCTCTCTTTACTATTCTCTCTCTCTAAACCTCAGTTGTGCTCGTGCGACTTCTTCTTTCTCTTCCTCAACTCCAAACGTAGAGAGGGAGAGAGATCGGAGAGAGAGAGAGAGAGATACGGGAAGAGAGAGAGAGAGATACGGGGGGAGAGAGAGAGAGATCATGGAGAGAGAGAAAACAAGGGACAGAGACAAAGAGAGAGAGAGAGGAAGAGCCGGGGGGAGAGAGAGACCGAGAGAGAATGGGAGAGAGAGAGAGAGAGAGAGAGAGAGAGAGAGAGAGAGAGATCGGAGGAAGAAGAGATGGAACGACTGTGATCGCGAGAGAGTTTTGCCTAGTCAGCATTTGGTTCCATTTTGTCTAGTCAGTACAAAACCGTCGTCCCTTGTTATATAGATGTTTCTCGTAGAATATATATCCTCAACCTGAGTGACTGGATACCATTGATTGAATTGAGGGGTGGTGGGGGAAGGGGGGTTTCTTATTTAATTAAAATAATTTAAAGTAAAGTAGAAATTAAAGATTACTATAAATGATGTTTATTAAGTTTTCTTTTTGTAAATAATGTTGATGTGCAAACTATTCTTCTCTACAAACCTGGAATGTGTGTACAAACCAGTCCAAAACTTCATTTTGAGACTAAGTCTGGATCTTGGGCATGAAAAGCCCCAGATGATGCGCATGATATTTAGAGAAACCCTGTTCTGGGAAACATTGTCACACTCCATACACCTCGTCTTTGAAACCAGGTGCATGATGTTTCCAGAACTGGTTTATGGGTGCACATGTACAAGATGCATGTTTCTAGACCATGCGCACTATGTCTACCTGGAAGTGCTTTTAAGTTGGTTTCCTTGTGGATCCGTATGATCAGGTTTCGATCCAACTCATACCCAACACGCATGAAACGATGTACAGTTTTTCTAAATGGTATATAAACCTCAAGATAGGTAATGAATGGTTAAAAGGACTCTCGTAGATTAGAGCCTAGATCCTCCATATTCTTCCCAATAGAGAATATGGTTGCCAAATTTTGCCAATTGAATCTTAAAATATATCCACTTACTCCTCGAAAGAGGTAAACCCTCTCTCTACCCATACAAGGGAGAATTCCTCTCTCCATACTACGTGAAGGCCTCAACCTCACCTACGTGCGCGAAACCTAGTGCACACACGAGAGTCCAAAATCGTGGCGATTAAATCTCTTCCACAAACTCTATTGTCAAAAATCTAACAACGTTTCCCACGACAAACATGCAGAGTCTATAGGAAATATAGTACTAGCGTCCGCATGATCAGTAAAACGAAGCTTTCTTCGAGCTTCATGGGCCAAGTTTCTAAGTGATGGAAGTAAAGAACAGGGAAGACTAAGGAATTCAACACTTTAACTAATTCGGAAGACCTTATTTTAACTAAGGATCTGGCTTATAGGAGTTATGCTCAATATGTGCTATGCACAATATAGTTTTGTGGCCTTTGGGCTCTGGATAGATTATCCTGCTCTCTTTATGTGAATCTAATCTTTGCAGCATTTTGAATGCGCTTTACTCTTTTTGTTACATATATAGACTACTCAGTCTCTAGTTCGAGTAAGCTGCCATTGACACAGGTGGTGTCGGTGCGCCACCATGGGTTTTTCCAAGAAAATTATTTTTTTGTGACAATAGGGTAATCATCTTGCTAGTTAGGAAGTGTCTTATGAGCTAGGCTTGGATCGGCTACTAGTATGCCGACCCGTTTCATGGATGGATGTGTCACATAGATGGTGATCCTACTGAAAGAGTACAAAAACTCTTATTATGTATTCAAAATAAGCCATTGACAAGTACGACTTAGACCAATAGTATGTACCTATTGAATATCTAACACCGATCTATTCCAAACAAGGATAATTCTTCCTTGAATTCTTTTTGGTAGGAACTACGGGGTTTCTATTCATAGCGCTCCAGCCTTGGAATCGGAAATATTATTGCTAGAAGCCATCTTTGCTGTAACTAAGGAGGAGATGAAGCTACGGACAGTGAAAGAGAAGAAAGATCTGCGCTCTTGAAGGGAGTATGTTGCCAATGCATCAGCACAGGCTTGTGGTCCCTCCTAACATTAGAGAACCTACAAGGAAAGAAACCACGAGAGACCATTATGCACTTAGACACGATACTATGTATCCGCTATGGTGGAGAAAGGTCTCCATCCGATAGGAGGTGAATGAGGACCACATTGTCCCCCTCCACAATAACAGTGGACGCGTCAACTCTTTGTAGGCTCGCAGTCCTAGAACTAAAACCTTGATCTCGATTTTGATGACTTCACAAACGCCGAAGGTGGCCCCTTCCGAAAGGATATGAGAGTACGAGCTATCCCTGATGATATATAGCACATGTAGCAAACAGAGATATGTTCATTGCTCCATCGACATTGACCTTGAGGACACTCGGGTCTGGTGGTAACTAGTGCGAAGGGTGCATCTTTGGGCCCCGGGGATGAGCCAAGGTGAGGTCTCTGAATAGGGCATTGGAGGCAGTCAAAATAGATTATGGTTTAGGCCGTTCTCTATCGAATATCCATCTCATAGCGAGATTGATACCCCACCTCCTTTGCCAATCTATATCCTCTCCCTCCTTTCGATCGAATCTCTCTCTCTCCCTTCGGCGTCTCTTTCCAGTTGGATCCTCTCTTTCCGGTAATGCGACCTTATTAGAGCTATGACTCTATTTTCTCTCCCTTGTTTGTGATGATTGAGATCTTCTAGGAGGTGTCAAGTGCTTGCTTCGGCCGAGTGCTTGCCTCCTATGGGGTCTCATCCATCCACACCTCTCTTAGCTTATCTCTCCCCTTTTGGCCTCCTTCATTGTCGACTTCCATCACCGTCGGTTTCCTCCACTATTATCCTTAGGGATCCTTGCCAGTTCCCCGATTAATCTACTTGTAGGTTGGCAGGGTTTCCTCGGTTGTTGTACTTGTAGGTCAATCGGGTTCCGAGGATAACTTGCTTACAGGTCGTCATGGTACTATCTTTACTTTACAGAATAAAAATGATGATATTTTTTCTTTCTTTTATTAAGCAAACTGATGTTGGTTTATACTTCATATCAATTTGACGGGGGGTATTAGATGCAGTGTTACTATTAGTCCTACCTTGATAGTGGAAGTTTAAAGAATAAGAAAAAAAATAGGAATAGTAACATGGTATTAGAGCTAGGCCCCACCTCGTCTCCCCTCCATGTGGTCCCATCGCACCCTCTTTCTCCCTCTGATCGAGATCTTCTCCCTCCCTCCGATCGAGAGGTGCTCTTTATGCGTGCAGGTGTTGAGAATAGTCCCACATTGGTAAAGGGGAGGGAGTTCCACTTCCTTATATATTGTTGACCCTTATCTTTCATCACCGGTTTTGAGGGGGCACGGGAATCATAACAGATTCCTGACCTTCTAGATGGCCCATGGGATGATGGAGCCATATTTGAAGGAGAACGTGCTAGTTTTCTCCAAGCATAGTTGACGTTCAATCCATTGACTGAGGGTTCTCCAATTGCCTTCCATGTTGAACTTGCACCACCACGTCGGCCCCTTGAGAAGGCTTTGTCACACCAGTGATACTCTCGCCTTGGGTGAGAGATAACAGAAGCTCAAGTGGGGTCTGTATATCTTAGTGAGAACTTGCACCCACTAATTATTTGGGTTTTTATTTAGAAATAGCCAAGCCAGCTTCATAACAAGGGCTTTGTTGACGACTGCAAGTTTCTTCACACCCAAGTCGCCATCTAGTTTGGGTTTGAAGAATTTGTTCCAACCAAGCAAGTAGGTGGTGCTTGCTAGATTCAAAACCTCACCAGAAATCTCGTTGAATGGAATTAAGTTTGTTAATCACTGTTTGCGGGATAAACATAGTAGACATGAAGTATATAGGAATAGAAGACAAGAACGACTTGAAGAGAATCGTTTTGCCGGCGAGCGAGAGGGTGACTTCCAACCTTTGAGCTTGGATTTCAATTTGTCCGCAAGAAGGGAGAAATCTTTATTCTTCGATCTGCCTTAGAATAAGGGAAATACGAGATAAAGTTAATCTTGATTCAAAATCATAACCCCTAATCCGACATAAGTCGACTTCTGACACACACTGGGCACACGTTACGGGAGAAGGTGGTCTCAGATTTAGCATAGTTAGCATTTAGCTCCCTCCATTAGATTTTTATCCCAAAAATACGCCTATCAATTTCCAATAAGACTCAAAATTGTTTTAGAATATTTAATTTACGCTTACTTGGGCAAGGGTATTTTCAGGATAAAAGTTGATCGAGGGGGCTAAATGTAGGCGGAGCATAGTTCAGGGATCAAATTGTTCAAAAAAAAAAAGTTGAGCGACTAATATGAAATGAGGTGTATTGTACATAGGAGGGTTCTTGTAATTTACCCTAAAAAGAAAATAAAAACTCAGCCTAGTAAAAAGGCTCCAGTTTGAGAAGGATGGGATTGGTTGTCCCTAATTTGCGTGAGTTTAGGTGAAATTTGTCTCTAGGAAGTAGCTAGCTAGTCTTCTAGGTGTGCATGCACCAAGGACTGATGAAGCACATGTTGAAGATGTGGCTCAAAACTGGACAGCTCGTGCGCACGACCCACCCCCCCAGAAAAGTCGACGTGTCATTCGAAAAGTCGAACGTCTTTTCCTAGGTGGTTGTGCGCATGACCTAAAGCCTGACTTTCTCAACGTGTCCTTCATCAGAAAGATGAGACTGACTACAAGTGATCATGCGCATGTCTTGCCCTGGTCATGGGCACGACCGTGTCTGGTTGCATGAGTCAGCCCAAGTCATACACATTTTGACTTTCCTTTTGGGGCTGTTTGAGGGAATTTCGGGATTATTCTTATGTAACGTATTCCCTTAATATATAAAGTGGTTTAGGGTTTTGGGAAGATGTGTAGGAAACATTGTTTACTTTGAGGAAGGCTTGGAGAGGGTTTGGAGAAGAAGGAGGTGCTCTCGACGAAGGGAGTTCATCTTGTTGGAGTAGAACGTTGCTTGTAACTTTATTTGGTTCTTCGTTCTAGTGAATCATCTGATCATCTTCGCCCGTATTTTTTTTCCGCAAGGGTTTCCACGTAAATCTCTCGACTCCCTCTCTGTGATTGTTTTGCGGTTATTTTCTTCAAAGTAAACAATGTGATTGCTTGTTCCGCATCGATTCATCGGAGAATCGTCTTTTGCAATTGATCTTTGTTATCCCACGTGGTTGGAACGATTCGATATCAAAAGTCTAGAAGGATCCTCAATAGCATCTGACTAGCGACCGACCTTCATCACCTTGTTTTCCATGTACAACCTACCCATAGGATAATTTCTGAACTAATAATATTATGCAAAGTTTCATAAATTGGACTTTGGCAATAGTAAATTTAAATACAAATCGGATAGTGTGTCTCGATGAAATGGCTGCACTCTGCAAAGTATAGATTCATATAAAGAGAGCAGGACACTCTATCCAAAGCTTAAAGGCCGCAAACTATAATGTGCATAGCATATATTGAGCATAACTCCTATAAGCCAGATCCCAACTTAAAATAAGTTCTTTCGAAGTAGTTGAAGTGTTGAATTCCGTAGTCTCCTATGTTCTTTACTTCCATCACTCAGAAACTTGGCCCATGAAGCTCAATTAACAGGGTTTCTTTGGATATCATGCGCATGATCTAGGGCTTTCATGCGCAAGATCCAGACTTAGTCTCAAAAATGAAGTTTTGGATTGGTTTGTACACACATTCCAGGTTCGTAGAGAGGAATAGTTTGCACATCAACATTATTTACAAAAAAAAACTTAATAAACATCTTTTATAGTAATCTTTATTTTCTACTATTAATTTAAATTATTTTATTTAAATAAGAAACCCCCCTTCCCCCGCCCCCCTCAGTCAATCAATGGTATCTCGTTTCTTTGGTTCAAGATATATGTTCTACGAGAAACATTGTAGACAAATCAAGATTCCAATTCTTCCCTCTTCGTTTTTTTGAGAAAAATAGATGTACCGACATCCCATAGGTAAAGGTCCATCATCAAAATGATTGTTATACATAGAAATGTAAAAATGTGGTCTAACACTAAGTATGATATGAAGAGGATAGAAAATAAATCAAGAAGGGTCAAAGAAGTTGCTCACATCAGAATTTCGAAGGTCTAAATACACCTAATTAACAAGTACAAAGAGATTGATGATTTCATCCTAGCTAATGAAGTGGATAAATAAACCTTATTGGAAATCAAAGTAGAGAAAATATTTCAAAAATTAAAGGAACATAACCACTATAATACTCAAGGAAGAATTATCCTAGTTTGGAATAGATTGGTGTTTGATATTTAATAGGTACGTAATATTGATCTAAGTTTTACTTTCAATGGCTTATTTTAAACGTAAAATTAGACTTTTTGCTCTCTTTCCGTTGGACTGCCATTTGTGTCACTTCTGTCCATGAGATAGGTCGACAATCCACTAGCCTAGTCTAGCGCATAAGCCGCGTCTTAACTACCAAGATGATCACCCTATTGTCACAGTATGTCATTTTATTGGCAAAACCTATGATCGACGGCGCACCGACACCCCCTTGTGCCAATTCCATCAAACTTGAACTGGAGATTTTTTACTATGCCGATTTTTTGTTTTCTTTTTAGGGCAAATCACAAAAACCTCCAAAAACTGTACAACTCATTTCATATTAGCCCCTCAACTTTTTTTTGAAAAATTTGATCCCTAAACTATGCTTCGTCTACATTTAGTCCCCTCTGTCAACTTTTATTCTGAAAATACCCTTGCCCAAGTAAGCATAAACTAAATATCCTAAAACAATTTTGAGCCTTTCTGGAAATTGATAGGCGTACATATTTTTGGGATAAAAAGATGATGGAGGGAGCTTAATGAAGATGGATCATAGTTTAGGGATCAAATTGTTCAAAAAAAACTAGGGGGATAAATATGAAATACTGTGTATAGTTCAAGGGAGGTTTTTGTAACTTGCCCTTCTTTTTTATGTAGTGACATCTTTCTCTCAAAGCCAAATTTAATTGCCCTGAGACTGTTATTGGCAATTTCAACAACAAGAAGAGCAAGAGAAGTCTATATAATTTACAAAGAGTATAAAGCTCTTAATATATATTCTAGATAGTATAGAGAATCAGATAGTGAACCCTCGGAAAAATTTACTATTGCCAAAGTCCAATTTATGGAACTTTGCATAAATTTTTTATTTCAGACGCCATCTTGTACGACTCGCTTTCGTCACAGCTACATCTGAACCACCCGGTCCTCAATTTCAGCATATCTGTTCTTATCTCTCTACAGATATATCAACTGGTTCCGCAGATTACCCATTAGTATCTCATCTTCGTGCTCTACCTCATAATAGCTCTTCAAGGAGCTCAACTTCTCTGCGTCCGATCATAGCATCCTACAGCAGCTTCTATAAAACCCTTGAAACCTTCTACTTCAAGATCACAGTCATACGAAGATTGCTGAGGTGCTTCAGACTTCTCCACATGATCCGAGGCTGCTCTGCATATAGAGCTTTCCCAAAACTCCGGTTGAGAGGTACATCGGCCTGTCCCATCGTTCCATAAAATCCAGGAACTCTTTCGGTTTGAGTATCTTTGACATTTCAGCCGGAGCTCCTGTTCTGGTGAAGTTGATTGTCATGGAGTGGAGACTTGCGAGCCGGAGGCATTCACTACTCTGGGCTTTCATCTGTTGGCGGTCCGCATAAACCACAACCAGGGTGTCGTTGATCATGCAATCAACAAATAACTTTAGAATCTCCTGCAGATTTTTTATCAGAATGAACCACAATAGCAATTAGGAAGCCTGAGCCCCCATATATATGCCTTCTTCCCTTTGTTTCGTTCATGACGTATCGCCGAGTCGCATCGGATTTTTTTCCTGCCTATACGAGACTTGATAACGAACATTTGAACCATGCTCTCAAATGATATAGAAATAAGTAATATAGAAGTCGGATATAGTTTAAGAAGAGTGAAAATTCCAATTATCTTACTCTAATCTTCGATATTAATGAATTGCATCTTTTTCTTCTAGCAGTGCACGTAACCTTAAAAAACAGGTATGTATATCGATAGATGTTTGACCATGTGTTCTTGTAAACGACGCGACATTCATTATTAAAAATACTAAATCATGATTTGAGAGAGCTAGGATTGTATATTAATTTAGGAAAATAATTTTATGTGATTTTAGATCGATAATGATGCAGTTTTAATTTTCCTTTATGTTCATAGCTTAGTTTTAATGATTTTTGGTGGTGGACATTTGGGTTTTGTGAGTTTTGGAGTGAGTGTTTGGGGTTGGGTTGGGTTGGAGAGTGAGACCGAGAGAAAAGGGGGGGGGGGGGTAAATATTTATGTTATGACCTAGAGTGATGAAAAGTAAGAGTTACCAATCAAGAGATGTAGGCCATAAATAAAAATTTAGATGAGGTTTTGCAGATCTTTTTTCTATATTCATTTTCTTTAAGGATTGAATCTTTTTTTCTAGGCTTTTACTGGTGTGGGTTACTCATGGTGCATGCAAGCATTTGCAATGAAAGAGTAAAAAATTATTTTAGGATATATTTGGGTAAAATTCAAAAACGTCACAAGGTGAATTATAGGATTAATAAAACCAGAGGAAAGTGGGTGTATTATCAGAATAAAAGTTAGTTTAGACCCCTTTTTTTCTCATGAGTCAAAGAAGTCATTGAACAATACATATAGTCCATACAACGAAATTTAGTTGATGGCGCATTAAAAACGAGAATTGAAAACGAGAACAAATGTTGGACTGTCAATTCGATCAATATGCTGCCTATGAAATCAGCCACCAATTGTTGAACTGTCAATTATAGGCACATTATCCCAAAAATTCATTTTAAAATTCACCTGATTCAGTACGATCTCTATCAAAAATTGCGTGCAAATAAAATAAGTATAAAGACCACTGCATGTCATAAAAAATTCTAAACAGAAAGTGTACACTCCCAATTTGGTTCCTGTATAAAGAGGGAGAGGCTCTGCTCTAGCTAACTTTAAAGATGTATGAATTCTATGTTTAGAACTAATTCAAAACCATAGTATGTATGATTTCAATGTGGGCAAAATACATTTCTATTTACGAAGAGAACGGATAGTGTATGAATTCTATGTTTAGAACTAATTCAAAACAATGATATGATCGATCAATGTGGGCAAAATAAATCTATTTGAGCCGCCCTTCGGAGCCGGAGCCGGAGCCGGAGCCGGAGCTGGAGGCAGAGCCGGAGGCTGGGGATTCGAGCACTGCTGGCCGGCATCTGGTGTGATCATGGCCGATTGGGATGGGAGCCTCGGAGTTCTGCACGGCACCCATTTGCTGGAGTTGATCTTGTGGCTGTTGTACGGGCTTGGGGAGTCGAATTCTCAGTCTCAAAGAAGTAGCCTGGCACACAATCACCTGAAATTAGCCAACACCAAATCTTTGTTAATTAAAATTTTCTTGAAATTTTCTGTTTTTAATTTGTTCAACCGATTGAAAAGGGGCAGAGAAAGAAGAAACGATGGGGAAGAACAGAAAAAGGAAATTGGGATTTCTTGAATCCCCTGATCCTTAAGAAATTGGGAAAGAAGATGGCAGAAAGAACCATAACCTTTGAGTCTCCACCAGCGTTGCCACCGACGCCGCCGGAGGGACCCTGATCAACCCTTGACCGCTTCGCCGCAGGGGGTTTCGCTCTGGAGGATTTGTCCTTCCCAGAGGTCTGAGGCATCTCAGGGCTCGTTCGCTGCCGCTCTGCCTCCGCTTCTCGTATCCCCTGCAGGGTTATGGTCCGAGACCTTGGCCTCCTCCTGGGGACACTAGCCGGAACTTGAGGCGAATTCACGGATGCCGGAGGCTGACGGGATAATGCAATCAGCACCTCGGCGGCGATCTCGGGATTCTCTCGTGCTCGCTTGACCCAATCCATGTCGTTGTCGTCCTCCATTGCCGGAATAGGGACGGAGAATGAGAGAGAGATTTGGGTGTGAAGATGGTCGAAGAGAGAGAGAGAGATTAGGGTTTGAAGTCGGCGAAGAGGTGGAGAGCGGGAGAGATAGAGCAGCTGGTACGCGGCGCAGTAATAAAACGATCGAGTAGAGCCCTAACAATCTCCTTATAGATTGTGTTTTTGGCGGTCCATTGTCCAGTGACCGTTGGGATCAAGTTACCGTTTGGAATTATACGAGAAATTGGATTGCGGGTAGACCTGACCTTACCCGACCCGACCCGACCTGACATGACCCATTGAATTTTAAACGGGTCTACTGTGTCCAGACCCTAAACCCGAACCCGACCCGTTTATTAAACGGGTCTATCGTGTTGACCCGTTTACGACCCGAACCAGTTTAACCTTGACCCATACCCGCTAACTTCGTGTCGGGTCGTGCCGTGTCGGGTCCAAAATTGCCAGCGCTAGGTGTAAGTAGATATATTTTTAGATTCAATTGGAAAAATTTGGCAACCATATTGTCTTTTTTTTTTTTTTTGAGATCGGCGGGTGTCCCGAAACCTTTTGGGCAATGGCCCACTTCAGGCTCGGACTAATCCCTCCGGGAGTGATGCCCGACCCACTCGGCAATTCCCACTTCACTCCTGGGTAAATCGAGGGGAGGAAGAGTTGAATCCACAACCTCATCACTAAAGCATCAGTTGCTTTGCCAACTCTCCTATCCCCTGGTGGGTGGCAACCATATTCTCTATTGGGAAGAATATGGAGGATATAGGCTCTAATCTAAAAGAGAGTCATTAACCATACATATATTGAGAATGTTGGTTTAAAACAAGATCTCAACATGTCCAAGGTTCGTGCGCGAAGGATGACAGAAGACAGAGCAGCTGCAAAGCGAAGATGGAGCAAAGACGGAGCAAAAACAGGGCCTGGCGCCCTGGGTGCCAACCCAAGGTGACCTGGCCCTGTGCGTAGGAAATTGGTGCCCAGGGCGCCAGGTATCGGATAGGCATGCTGGGGAACATGGTTTCGGGTGCGATTTTCGTGGGTTTTTGAGATAACTTTTAAGAGTTTGTTTTTATCTTCTCTCCTATGTCTTATACGAACTTAATTGGGGCTATAAAAGGATCCCTAGGGATGAGAAAAGAAGATCGAATGAAGGATCCAAAGACTTTTTGAGAGATCGAAGAGATGGTAGCATCATCGGTTTAGAGCGAGGGTTTTTCTTGTTCTTGGGGTGAGAGAGCTGCAGTATCTTCTTGTTCCTTGGGAGTGATCTCTTTATGGGTTGGGAGAGGGATTGGTTAGAGTTTTACTCCTTGTATTTCTTTTTTAAGTGAATCCATGGATCGTCGTTGCCGGAAATTATCTTGTGTTCTTGTGTTTGGCGCTTTGGTGTGCATTGATCGTTCGTTCTTCTCGGTGGTGGTGGTCGCCACTTCCGGTGGAGTTCTTCGCGCCTTCGACGTCCCTTACCGTTGTGTGGAGCCTCGGTGGTGGGATCGAATTCCCAACAACTGGCATCAGAGCTTAACATTCGGTGGAAAAACTGATACCAACAACTGGTATCAGAGCTTCTCGTTAGGCGATTCCTAACGCTTAAGGTTGAAGGTGAACAAATCGGAGATGGTACTCTCCGGCTCGAATATGAAGTTCGAGA
The DNA here is from genome assembly GCA_947650365.1 of Chamaelirium japonicum. Taxonomy (NCBI): domain Eukaryota; kingdom Viridiplantae; phylum Streptophyta; class Magnoliopsida; order Liliales; family Melanthiaceae; genus Chamaelirium; species Chamaelirium japonicum. Next base: position 71,489,324 of record OX393553.1, on the reverse strand, counting down.
TCGAGAAGTTTGATGGCGAGATCAACTTTGGCTTGTTGCAAATATATATCCGAGATGCATTGATCCAATGCGGATTGCATCAAGCTTTGAAGGGCGTCAAGCCGGACAAGATATCGGATGACGAGTGAATTGAATATGATTCGAAGGCGGTGGGCGCGATTCGGATGTGCCTCGCGAAGGTTGTGTTGGCGGACGTCTCCAGAGAGGTTTCTGCGGCAAAGTTGTGGAAATCTTTGGAAGGCATGTACATGACTCGGTCGCTCACGAACCGGTTATACCTGAGCAGAAGATCGACAATCTTTAGATGGCGGAAGGTATGAGGATCGCTGAGCATCTCTCGGTCTTCAATCAATTGACAGAAGAGTTACTCAATGTCGATGAATACATGAAGGAGAAGAACAAAATTCTACTTCTTCTTGGTTCGTTATCCCAGTCCTATGAGCATCTAAAGGTTACGATGCTCTATGGAAATGAGTCAATAAAGATGGAGGATGTCAAAGCTATGCTTCTCTCGAACGAAGTTTGTTTGAAGGGGGCAAGTGAGGCAGTTATAGACACCCAAGCCAAATTATTGACGATGCAAGCGAGGGGGCAAGAAGAAGAAGAGGCAAGGTTCGTGCTGGAAGTGCGGTAGATCCGAGTACTACAAATTGGAATACAAGTGGAAAGGTGTAGAAAGACCAGATTGTTTAGGGTCATCTAACGACAACGTAGTTGTCAAAGATGATGAATCCGCAAATTATGCCTCATCGGTGAGTATCGACGTGGGGGAGCTCCTGATGACTACTACTGATACTACACCAGATCAGGACTAGATAATCAACAGCGGGGCCACACATCATATCTATTCGCACAAGATATGGTTCAACAAGTAAGTGGAGTGCCATGGTGGCAGGATGACAACTGTCGACGACTCCTGGTTTTTTTTTCCTGTATTTAATTTGTTCAACCGATTGAAAAGGGGAAAAGAAAGAAGAAACGATGGGGAAGAACAGAAAAAGGAAATTGGGATTTCTCGAATCCCCTGATCCTAAGGAAATTGGGAAAGAAGATCGAAGAAAGAACCATGACCTTTGAGTCTCCACCAGCGTTGCCACCGACGCCGACGGAGGGACCTTGATCAACCCTTGGCCGCTTCGCCGCAGGGGGCTTCGCTCTGGAGGACTTGTCGTTCCCAGAGGTCACTAAGATACACAGACTCCACTCAAGCTTCTAGCTGTTGGGATTGGGTTCCGCTAATCAGAGTCGCAGCGGAAGCAAAAAGAAGATCCGAAGATCATACGGTGTATGTTTCATTACAATTCGTGATACAAAACAATCTACATGTAAATCTATGATCTTAGCATATGTGCGGACACCCTAGAGGCATACTACGATCTACGGAAGACATGCATGTATCTACTTAGGTGTTTAGATTCATCATACCTTATGGATCTATGATCCAGAGATTATGGAACGATGAAGAACCGCACTTGAATCGCAAGGGAAACTGTCGGATAGCACCTTGTCCTTTGCGAATTGAAGAATCCTCGAAATCCCGTCTCTGAGTGCAAGGATTTCGAGCCGACGGAAGAATCCGTTGCGAAGACGATGGCGAGCCTCGAGATTTTCTCCTCCTCTTTCTCCTTTCTTCCTTCTCCTTCCTTCCTCTTCCTTCTCCCTTCTTCTTCCTCTCTTTTCCTTGGCCGAAACCACAAAGAGGAGGACTAGGGGTCGGATTTTTGGAGGGGAGGGAGTAGAACCATTAGGGCCGGCCCTCCCCTCCCTATTACCTTTATAGGGCCAGTCTCCCATGGCTCCAAGGAGCCTAGGGCCAGCCCCTAGGTGGATAGGGATGAGGGGGGGTTGGATTTAGGTCTTCCGGGTGTCTATCGTGAGGTCCGGACGAAAACGCCCTTCACGAAAAGCGGAAAACTGAAAGTGATACTGAGTGAGGTGCGCTACTCGGAATCGAGTTTCGTCAGCGCCTGTGAGCTACTGGAATTATTTCGCTCAATCTAAGATCCATATTCAATATGTTCTGAGCCATATTTCAGTATTTACCAGAATACCCCTATGGCCCGTAACACATGTGAATTAGGTTCTTTGGCTTCGGGCTTGCGCTCCATCGCTCTACTTCGCATCCAACGTATCCAACTAGGTCGGGGAACAATTCCTATACGCAACGACAGGGTGGAACCTTTAGGGTTTGGGATCTCTAGCTACAACCGGATCCCTAATTAACTGTTCCGGTGACACATCGAAAGTTCCGTTAATCAGCCCTAATCCGATTAACCCGCGTAGCCACCCAGAGTGAGACGCGAGTTGAACTCTAGTGATCCTAAACTTATGGTACTCCCTCGTAACCCTGTTATCTACTATACTCCGATAATCCTCAGTCCCTCCTATTACTGGTGCCATGATACGACTCGGGCGGTAGGGAGCACCGTCAGATCCCGATCGATCATCTGACTAGGGTTTGATGACTTGTCATCTATAACACCACACACCTTCCGGTGCTATGCCTAGCATCCGGAACATCGTCAGTCATACTGACAACCACCAGGCCTGGGTTAACTGTGTGGACAGATTGACTCATCAAACCGCACCCATCCAACACTGGACGTCGGATAACCTGTAGGGATTATATGTCACTCAAGTGCCAGCCGGGTAACCCAACGTACCGTGGTATTGGACTATGGAAGGCCCGCACACGTTGGCACATCAAAGCACCACACAACTGGTTGGCCCAGTGAACATGGTCCCTCAGGGTTAAGGACAGATTATCTATAGTAGTAAGACGGTTTATGCACCAGTATCTGAATCACTGAACTGTGCACCGTCTTGGTTCCTGTTCAACACGATCATCGTGCTTGGTCAGGTGAATGGGAATCCCACGTTCCCGTGGTGGAGACTTCACCACATCCTCTACCTGCCAACAGCTTGTTCTCGGTGAAGCGACTGACATCACCTAAGCTGTGAACTAGTTCTAGGTCTACACAGAACTGGTCCACTGGGTCTCCCAAGCATGGATCCTCCATGCGCCTCAGTGGCCTACTGTGTTCCCTAGGGTCCTTTTATTATATGAGAATTATCATATACCATAGTAGTATTCTAATTAAAGCAATAACCAAAGTCATCTTTATTAATGTTAATACAGAAAATCCACACTAAGGACACACGAGCTACAACAATCTCCCACTTGGCCTAGCGGGGAACAACAGTCTTAACTCCCATGGCATCCACGTGCTTCTCAAAAGCCTTGGTCGGTAACGCCTTTGTGAAAGGGTCCGCTATATTATCTGCAGACGCCACCTAAGTCACTGCAACCTCCCCTCGCTTCTGCAAGTCCCGGATAATGTAGTATTTCCGCTCGATATGCTTGCTCTTCTGGTAATATCTTGGCTCCTTGGATTGTGCTACCACTCCACTATTGTCGCAGTAAAGGACAATAGGATCTTGAGCTCCCGGTACGTATCCGAAGTCCGTGAGAAACTTCTTGAGCCACACCGCCTCCTTAGCTGCTTCGCACGCCGCAACGTACTCAGCCTCTGTCGTTGAATCCGTGATGCATCCCTGCTTCACGCTCCTCCAACTGACAGCTCCTCCTCCTAATGAAAACACAAACCCTGACGTCAATCTCCTGGATTCCGGATTTGACACAAAGTCAGAATCCGTATATCCAATCGGCATCAGTTCCTGTGAAGAGTAAACTAACTCATAATCACTCGTCCTACAGAGATACTTGAGTATACTTTTCACAGCAGTCCAGTGCCCTGGACCCGGATTTGATTGATACCTGCCCATCATGCCTACTGCATAGCATATATCTGGTCTCGTGCACTGCATGGCATACATCAGACTCCCTACTGCCGAAGGATAATGTATCTTCTGTATCTCTGCCCTCTCCTCAGGAGTCTTAGGACCCTGATCCTTGGACAACTTCATTCCATGTCTGAATGGAACCAGTCCCTTCTTGGAGTTGTGCATACTGAATCTGACCAAGATAGTATTTATGTAGGCTGACTGTGACAGCGAGAGAATCTTGTTCTGGCGATCTCGAGTTACCTTGATCCCTAGAATATAACTCGCTTCATCCAGGACTTTCATGTCAAATTGAGAGGATAACCATACCTTCACTGTAGACAACGTTCCAACATCGTTTCCGATGAGCAGGATATCGTCCACGTAAACCACTAGAAAAACTACTGCAGTCTTATCGCTCCTTTTATAAACACATGGTTCATCCATGTTCTGTTCAAATCCATAAGACTGGATAGCCTGATCAAAATGCATGTTCCAACTTCTGGATGCTTGCTTCAGTCCATAAATGGACCTTTGCAACTTGCACACCAGACCTTCCTGACCTTTTGCGACAAAGCCTGGAGGCTGAGACATGTAGATGTCTTCTTCCAAATCCCCATTGAGGAATGCGGTCTTGACGTCCATTTGCCAGATCTCCCAATCATAATGGGCTGCAATGGACAAGAGGATCCGGATAGACTTAAGCATAGCCACTGGCAAAAAGGTTTCGTCATAGTCGATCCCTTCTCGCTGGGTATAACCCTTAGCGACTAGTCTAGCTTTGTAAGTCTCAACGGTACCATCCGGGCCTCTTTTCCTTTTGTACACCCACTTACACCCAACAGGTTTAATGTTGTGAGGTGGTGTTACAAGTGTCCAGACCGAATTTTGGGACATCATGTCAGTTCTGCCTCCATGACTTCTTGCCATGCTGCATGGTCAGTGGATACCATCGCTTCGTCATAGTTCAGAGGATCATTCTCCTGAAACTCTGGATCAACCATAAAGACTTCTCCAATATATCTAGCAGGAGCACTTGTGGTCCTCCCACTGCGACGAACCTGCGGTGGTTCCATAGGAGTCGATTCTACAGTACCGTTAATCTTAGTGGTATCGGCTCCCACTACGTTTTCTGTCTGCGTACTCCCATCAGTACCAAGCAATTCTTCAAGAACTACTTTAGTGGTAGGCTTATGGTCTATTAAATAATCCTGCTCCAGGAATACGGCGTTCGTCGAGACGACAACCTTTCTATCCTTAGGATCATAAAATAAATCACCCTTTGTCCCTTTTGGATACCCAACGAACAGACATACCTTTGTTTTTGACTCTATCTTATCTCGCTTGTCCTTCCACACATGTGCTGGACAACCCCAAATCCTAAAGTGTTGTAGGCTTGGTTTTCGCTTCAACCACAGCTCCCAAGGAGTTAGGGGTACTGACTTTGATGGAACAAAGTTCAAAGTATATGTTGCCGTCTCTAGGGCATATCCCCAAAAACTAGGTGGCAATGTTGCATAACTCATCATAGTCCGAACCGTGTCTAACAAAGTTTGGTTTCTCCTCTCAGATACACCGTTCTGTTATGGTGTCCCTGGTGCAGTCAACTGGGATACAATCCCATGCTCACGCAGGTACCCAATAAATTCATCCGATAGGTATTCGCCTCCTTGATCCGATCGAAGAGACTTGATACTTCTATCCGTCTGCTTTTCTGCTTCAGCTCTGAACTCCTTGAACTTATCAAAGGATTCAGACTTCCACCGTATTAGGTATATGTATCCAAACCTCGAGTGATCATCTATGAAGGTGATGAAATACTCGAAGCCTCCTATGGCACAGACACTTATGGGCCCACATACATCAGTGTGTACCAACTCCAATACCTCCTTAGATCTGCTACCTTTGGCTCGGAAAGACCTTTTAGTCATCTTGCCTTCCAGGCAAGACTCACACGTCGGTAGGCTTTCTGAAACATTTGGACTTAAGAGTCCTACCTTAACCAACCTGTGAATCCTGTCTGAGGCTATGTGTCCAAGCCTTAGATGCCAAAGGAGTATTGGATTATCTGAGGGATTTTTCCTTTTAGATGAATTAATCACACAAGCTTCAGTTATGTTATCCTGCTTATGATTGGAGTTAATTACATAGAGACCATTCTGTATCTTTCCCTTACAAACAAAGGAACCATTCAATTTAATTAACATACCAGAAGTATCAAATAAAACTAAAAAACCTTCATTATTCAATAAGAAAACAGAAATTAAATTACGTCACAAGGACGGTACATAAAGTATGTCTCTAAGTAATAAACTTCTTCCATAGATGACATCTCCAACTGCTTCAGCCTCTGCCACGGCCTCAGTTCCCATGTTTAAGATTATCTCCCCATCACCCAGTTTTCTTGTCTCCTTGAACCCCTGCAAATTATTGCAAGCATGGTTAGTGGAATCAGAATCCACAATCCATGAGACTAGAGAACAACTGGATGCTACTAGGGATTCCACTATGTGGATTTGAGATACACCTGTTTCAGCCTTCTTGGGAGCCGCGCGGCAGTCGCCCTTCCAGTACCCCTTCTTGCCGCATCAGAAACATTTTCCTTTGGGCTTCGTCGGACCATTCTGCTTGGGAACCTGCAACTGCACCTGGCCCATCTTCACGGGCTTCTTAGACTTTCTTTTCTGAAACTTGCCCTTGGCTTTCAGAGAAGAATTCCGCTCTACGTTCAGGGATTGGGCTCCTGCCTTCATCCCTTCCTCTGCCGCCTGGAGCGCCACTAGGAGCTATGCGTTAGACATCTCCAACCGATTAAGGTTGAAGTTGGTAACGAAGCCCTCAAACGCTCCTGACAGAGACGCGAGAAAAATGTCGGTCTAGATCTCTGCATCCAAGATGACATCGAAGGAACCAAGCTCGTTCACATAGCCAAACAACTTCAGCATATGATCCCGAACTAAAGTCCCCTCTGCCATCTTCGTGGACACCAATTTCTTGATGGTCAGGTAACGAGTTACCCGACTACGACCCTCGAACATTTCCTTCAGGTAGAGTATCATGTCTGAAGCAAAGGCCATATCTTCGACTTGCTTCTGAAGGACGGTCTGCAAGGATGCCACAATGTAGCACTTGCACATCTCATCAGCATCTAGCCAGTCTTTCCATTCCTTTAACTGGGCCTCAGTTGCACTTGGTCCCGGCATGGCCGGTTGAGGGGTACGTAGGGCAATTGTGTGTTTGCCAATCCTTAGGACGAGCATTAGGTTACGCTTCCAGTCCTCGTAGTTTGGTCCCGTAAGTTTGTTATCATTAAGTATGGAGGCAAGGGGGTCGAGCTTGGTCATGATTTCTGTAAACAATGGTTTAAAGCAATAGTTAGGGTCTACTACAATCTATTTCATGGAATTTAGAAATAGATAATGTCTACTCCAGCCGCTATGTCTTCACCACCTCAAGTGGAGACATCCAGGAATCTAAATTCCCTGGGCTGGAGCACTGAGACTATCGGCCCTGAATTGGAGACAGCATCTCGGTGAGAGCATGCAACCGCTTCTGCCAACGGGGTTTTTACGACCCAATCTTTATCAGAATTACCTATGGTAAACTGAAAGACCTCCCAGTCTCCTTTTGGCCAGCTTTATGTGACCCGTGTGCGTAGCAACAGCGGCTTCACACAAGCTTTCGGATGCTTCCCACAAATCTAGGTGGTATCGGCAGGGGGGTTCATAGGCTCCCGCGGTGCAGGATAAAACCGTCACCCACTGCCACCGGCATCCTCCATGTCCCGAAGGAAACCACTAGGCGAGTCAGCATGGAAGGAAACACAGCTCTCACCCGGTGGGAATATCGAACTGCGTACCTCCCACCCAAACCCTTAGCCGGTTGATTGTGGAGGCCAGGGGCTCCCCTTTGGAGGGAACCTCTTATACATCCCTTCTTTATGAGGTTTTATGCATATCTAGAATGGTCACGACCTCCTAGACATAGACCCTGGTCTACCGTGCTCCCACTAGGATTACAAACCCTCTCGCAAAGCATTAGTATCATCGGAAAATATCATAGTCCCTACCTTGAATACTTAGCTTTCGCCTTTCTTGCAAGGATCACATTACATAGATTCCAAGGATCCCAATACTTCACTAGTTTGCCCATAATCCTAAGATCTGGAGCCAAGCCTAAAGTCAACATGGAAAGGACTCCCACTACGATGATGCCTCGTTCACAATTTGATGGCTGATGTCATAGTAGACCTTATCTCATTACAGGTTTCGATGCTGGCCAAATAGGGACATCCGACAACCTCCGTCGGACCTCAACCTAATGGTGGCATAACCAAATCGTGATGAGTTCATACTACCATCAAACGTCATCTAGAAACGGGTATCACACAGTGAAATCCTAACCTAACTTGGTCGCTAGGACCACGTGGGGAAAGGGCATCCCACTAGGGTTATCATACTTCTTATGGAGACATTAGTTAATTATCTCTAAATAAATCTAACACTTCGTCTATCTCGGTGAACAGTACTTGGCTACCTGAACTACCACGAGGGCGGTTACCGCCTTTCCTTTTAGCTAGCTACCGGATTCGCACGTGTTAGAAGCATATAGAGACACGGATGAATCCATAATTTTAGTACTAACCCTAAGCCTGATCTAGAGACAAACTCACAAGCAAGAATGATAATCACATTATCATCGGGATTCTCTAAATACTGAATAAAGAGAAACAACATAGAAAGCATCCAAACTGAATCAAGTCCAGGGTCCGACCCCGAAACCTGAATAGCACAGCCAAGATATGCTCTTCCGTTCTGCACGATCTCTGACAACGATCCCCTTCATCGCCAACGTGCACGCTTTCGCCGGGTCTTTGCACGCCATGGTACCGCTTGCCCAAACCGTGGATGTAGCATCATCTCCTTCTTCCTGTGACCGAAAAACTAACACGCTCCGAGCAAGTGCTCGTTCGTGTACAATTTCGCTAGAAAGAAAAAGAAACAATCCTAGAAACATGGCCAGGGAACCGAGGATGGTCAACCCCCACCCTCGCCCATCTAGAGCCTTACAATCCACAATAATAATCAATACAAAATTAAATCCGGGGTCCGACCCCCGGATGCATGCAATCACAGATTACTATTCAGCGCGACACCTGAAAAAAGACGATACATAGCACAATCCATATGCATGATCTATGCCGAACCCCGACGAAAACATATGTCATCATATATTCATATGATGTTTTCACGAATACATGAATGAAACATACACCAAAGCGTGCTCTGATACCAATTGTTGGAATTGGGTTTCGCTAATCAGATTCGCAGCGGAAGCAAAAAGAAAGATCCGAAGATCATACGGTGTATGTTTCATTACAATTCGTGATAGAAAATAATCTACATGCAAATCTATGATCTTAGCATATGTGCGGACACCCTAGAGGCATACTACGATCTACGGAAGACATGCATGCATCTACTTAGGTATTTAGATTCATCATACCTTATGGATCTATGATCCGGAGATTACGGAACGATGAAGAACTGCACTTGAATCGCAAAAGAAACTATCGGATAGCACCTTGTCCTTTGCGAATTGAAGAATCGTCGAAATCCCGTCTCTGAGTGCAATGATTTCGAGCCGACGGAAGAATCCGTTGCGAAGACGATGGCGAGCCTCGAGATTTTCTCCTCCTCTTTCTCCTTTCTTCCTTCTCCTTCCTTCCTCTTCCTTCTCCCTTCTTCTTCCTCTCTTTTCCTTGGCCGAAACCACAAAGAGGAGGACTAGGGGTCGGATTTTTGGAGGGGAGGGAGTAGAACCATTAGGGCCGGCCCTCCCCTCCCTATTTCCTTTATAGGACCGGTCTCCCATGGCTCCAAGGAGCCTAGGGCCAGCCCCTAGGTGGATAGGGATGAGGGGGGGTCGGATTTAGGTCTTCCGGGTGTCTATCGTGAAGTCCGGACGAAAACGCCCTTCACGAAAAGCGAAAAACTGAAAGTGAGACTGAGTGAGGTGCGCTTCTCGGAATCAATTTCCGTCAGCGTCTGTGAGCTCCTGGAATTATTCCGCTCAATCTAAGATCCATATTCAATATGTTCTGAGCTATATTTCAGTATTTACCAAAATACCCCTACGGCTCGTAACACATGTGAATTAGGTTCTTTGGCTCTGGGCTTGCGCTCCATCGTGCTACTTCGCATCCAACGTATCCAACTAGGTCGGGGAACAATTCCTATACGCAACGACAGGGTGGAACCTTCAGGGTTCGGGATCTCTAGCTACAACCGGATCCCTGATTAACTGTTCCGGTGACACACCGAAAGTTTCGTTAATCAGCCCTAATCCGATTAACCCGCGTAGCCACCCAGAGTTCGACGCGAGTTGAACTCTAGTGATCCTAAACTTATGTTACTCTCTCGTAACCCTGTTCTCTACTATACTCCGATAATCCTCAGTCCCTCATATTACTGGTGCCATGATACGACTCGGGCGGTAGGGAGCATCGTCAGATCCCGATCGATCATCTGACTAGGGTTTGATGACTTGTTATCTATAACAGCACACACCTTCCGGTGCTATGCCTAGCATCCGGAACATCGTCAGTCATACTGACAACCACCAGGCCTGGGTTAACTGTGTGGACAGATTGACTCATCAAACCACACCCATCCAACACTGGACGTCAGATAACCTGTAGGGATTACATGTCACTCAAGTGCTAGCCGGGTAACCCAACGTACCGTGGTATTGGACTATGGAAGGCCCGCACACGTTGGCACAGCAAAGCACCACAGCAAAGTCATCTTTATTAATGTTAATACAGAAAATCCACGCTAAGGACACACGAGCTACAACACTAGCATCTCTCACCCAAGGCGGGAGCATCACTATTGAGGCAAAGCCTGTGGGTGGAAATTTTTGCCAAAAGCCCCGCAATGGGACCCACTAGTCTTGCCTAAAGAGTCCTCAGAGACGACGATGGGACCCACCAGCCCTGCCTGGGGTGTCCACAGAGATAACGACGGGACCTACCAGCCCTGCCTGAGGGGTCCTCAGAGACAACAACGGGACCCACCAGTCCTGCTTGGGGGGATCACAGAGACGACGACGGGACCCACCAGCCCTTCCTGGGGGGTCCACAGAGACAATGACGGGACCCACCAACCCCACCGGGATCCAGACGACAGCTGTAGCAACCGCCCCTATCCCGGTTCCTTTCCAGAAAACTCTATAAATAACAGAACCGACGAGTGTAATAGATCATATATCTAATTTCTGAATCGGACTTTCAAAAATCCAGCGCTCTGACATCCCAACCCTTCAATCTTTTTTCGAAGAGCGACAAGTGACACTCGGCCTGTCGAGGTCACTTCGACCCAAGTATTAGTGAATTCAGGTTGCTCCTTACAGCACGGAGACATAGGCTTCGGCTGAACTCGGAGATCACATCTCATGTCAACTCTCAACTGATCTCTCTCAACTTATCTGTTTTGAATCTAAACCAACAACCTTTCGACTACTACGAAACGCTCGATCAGATTTTTGACTCGACTCGATTGACTGGTTGGGCAGAGTCTTCGGGTCGGCACAGAGATCATCCCCCATAGTTTGGTGCCATCTTTGGGATCATTCGAAAAACTCAGCTCACTCGACAACATAGGATTGGTTGAGCCGATAACCGATATTGATAATCATACTTCCCGGCCCCCTCAGTTGAAAAGATAACCGATTGGACACTAGCGATCTGGTTGCTTCCTTCGCTTTCTCTGAATGGCGAAGACATGGCATCAGGAACATCCAGAGGGAAGTAACACTCAAAGTAATCAACCTCATCCAGAAACTAGATCGATGAATCCACGACTTAACTTTGGGTTGCCTCTTACTCACCTCGAGATAGCAGCTCATTCTGGAAATAGGAGATCGATCGACCAATCGATCCCTTCACCACTTCGACAGTCAGTCGGGCAAACCACTCATGTTCCAACGAAAGATCCTTCACCAACTTACCAAACCTTGGCGCTCGACATCCAGCTGCTGCAGTTGACAAAACAGAACGCCACTCTCACTGCTGAGAGGGACACTATCAAGAAAACAACCTTCGATGCTGGGGTCATTCTTCTCATCCCTTCCACCAATGAAGGAGTCGGTCTACCACGATAACCCATCCACTCTGAACAACGGAGGTCTTTGGGCCAGGCAACCCCAAGAGAGGAGTCATCGCGACCCAACCCCCTCGGCCGCAACTATGTTAGGCAGGCACAGACGAAAACCCAACCTGCAAGTGAGGTATCAGATGAAAGAGTTCATGTCGAAAGGTGGGTCCTCTCCATCCCTCCTCCATCAAGACTCTCAAATCGATCTTCATCAATGGAGTTACCCGGCAGCAATTCAAGGTGGAGACCAAGACCCCTTAATCTTGCCCCTGGACCAACAACAAGGCCGGGGACTCGATCGTAGGGAAGGATATTCTTCGGCTGGACCCCTCCATCGAAACCTGCTTTAAGTGCCTTTCCCGAAGAACTGGAGATCTCCAACTCTACCGAAGTTCAATTGCCTCAAGGGGGATCCAGCTCTTCACATTCTTGCGTTCAAATAAGCTTTGATGCCGCATGATGAAGAGAACAACGTACTCTGTCGCACCTTCGCCGGCAGCCTTGACAAGCATTCTCTCGATTGGTATCATGACCTCCGTGCTGGATCGGTCACCCAGGTTGAAGTCCTTGCCAACCACTTTGTCCAGCATTATCAACTCAACCTCAAACTAGAGAAGCTTGATTCTCTTTATCGATTGAGGATGGGAGCCGATGAGAGTCTTCGTAACTTCATGCGAAGATTCCGTAACGAGCATGCCGCTCTCTCTGGACGACATATTGATGACGAAGCCATCATGTTGGCCTTCCAAAAGACTCTCTGCTTCGATTTGCACATCTACAATGATTTCATCCGCAATCCTTCGCCTTCCCTCGGTGTGATGTTTGATCATATCCAACGGGAGATAGAGGTCAAAGACGACGAAATAGCCCGAAAGGGATGCAAATCTAGACGACGACATATCGAAAGGAAACGCCGAAGCATATGGCCAAAGCCCACAATGCATAGGTACCAGCACCACCACCTACCAAGCGACCAAGAGAAGATGGTCACAGATCGCCCCCGAAGAAAGCGATGTTCACCGATTGGACCCTTCCGATCGACCAAATTATGGATCAAATTCATCACGAAGAATTCCTTTGGCGGCAGAACCCTCTGCTATCGGATACTAAACTTACTGCCGACAGATCTGTATATTGCGACTTTCATCGCAGCCACAGTCATCCGACTACACGATGCTTCCGACTAAAGTATCATTTGGAGGATTTGTTGAGTGAAGGCCATCTCCAAGAGTTTGTCAAGAACGGACAAGATCAACGTCAACCCTCTTCAACAAAAGGGAAGGAAGCTTGTTGGATCCGTCGTATCTCCGCTCGCTCATCGCCAGTCCTCGTGAGGGCCAACATATTTGGCATCTACAGAGTATTGCACCATCAAATACTGACTGGGAAGAAAGTCGATCGGCAAGTTTGACGCATCTTCAATGTTCGCTCGGCAGTAAACAAAGAAGACTGTTGGGTTGTGAAACCCATCAAAGGCCTAGTATGGCCATTTATCGTCTTCAACGACTCGGACCTTCAAGGAGTGCATATTCCACATCGAGATCCCCTGGTCCTGCGGCTCATCATAGACAGGAGTACCATTAACCAGATCCTTATCGACACCGGCAGTTCAATTGACATTATGTTCTCAGATTGTTTTAACCATCTGGGGCATAAC
>OX393553.1:71419484-71475228 GCA_947650365.1 Chamaelirium japonicum | reverse complement strand
TATTCAAGCCTCGACGTCGTCCCCACCGTCATTATTGGCTTCAATGGCAAGCAAAGCATAACCATGGGGGAATCAAGATTTACCTTGGACCTCAACAGAGAGACTCGAGTTTTTGTGAGGTTCGCCGTCATCGAAGGAACATCAAATTACAACATCATTTTGGGGCAACCTTTCTTCCACCAGATCAATATCGTATCCTCCTCATACTACCGACTCCTCAAATTTGCAACGGGAGAAGGCATTATCTGCATTTGGGGTGATCAACAGGCCGGATGATCTTGTGAAGTCGTCACAGCAAAGGCGGATCGCAGAAAGAATATCGCACCACCAAAGCGTCAAAGAGATGAAACTGACCCTTCTACGAGCTAGCAACCAAAGGAGCCCCTATTGTCAGAACCTCCATCTGTCGAGTAGGAGGCTTCACCTTCAATCGAAGAGATCACCCGAGTAAGCATAAACGATAGTGATCTCCTTCGAGAGATATTCATCGGTACCAGTCTCAACGACGTAGAAGCGTGAGGCATGGTATCCTTCCTCTAGTTCAATATCGATGTTTTTGCATGGGGCTTCGAAGACATGCCCGAGATCAATCCAGATGACTCATGCCATCGACTTGCCATCAAAGAAGGAGTGAAACCTGTCAAGCAAAAACTCCGAACGATCTGGCCGAAGCGTCTGGCTACAGTTCAGGAGGACATCAACAAGTTGCTCACGACAGGCTTCATTCGTGAAGTAGAGTACCCAACTTAGATCTCCAATATCGTCTCAATTCCTAAGAAAAACGGAAAGATCAAAGTCTGCATCGACTTCACCAACCTCAATAAGGCTTGCCCCAAAAACTCATTTCCCATGCCAAGAATAGACAAGCTTGTCTACGCCACTACTGGCCACGAGCTCCTATCCTTCATGGATGATTATTCGGGGTACAACCAGATTCCTCTACATACTGACAATCAAGAGAAAACATGCTTCGTGATAGATAGGGGCCTCTACTACTACAATGTCATGCCCTTTAGCCATAAGAATCCTGGATCTAGTTATCAGAGTCTGGTCACGAAGATGTTCGAATAGCAAATCGATCGCAACACTAAAGTCTATGTCGACAATCTCCTCACCAAGAGCCTCAGTCATGAGAATCATCTCTCCGATATTGCTAAAACATTCCAGGTCCTCAGAAAATATCACTTGAAACTAAATCCGGCTAAGTGTGCCTTCGGAGTTCAATCGGGTAAATTCCTAGGTCATCTGGTGACTAGGAGGGGCATTGAAGCGAATCCTGATCAAATTCAAGAAATCCTCGAAATGCCATCGCCCTCCAATCGGAAGGAGGTGCAACGCTTCACAGGAAGACTAGCGGCCCTTAACCAATTCATCTCTAAATCCTCTGACAAGTGCAAGCCCCTTTTCGATAAATTACGAAAAGCAGACACATCAGGGTGGAATGCAACTTACGAGCAAGCCTTCCCAAGTGTCAAATACTATCTCGCTCGAGCTCCTATCCTGATGGCCCCATTATCGAAAGAGAACCTCTGGCTCTATCTTGCTGTTACTGATCAAGCCATCAACACAGTCCTTGTCAGTAGAAGAGAAAGCATTGAGCGCGCCATCTACTACATCAGCCATACTCTCCTTTCGGTAGAGACTGGATATTTGAAGATCGAGAAAGTTACACTGGCTCCACTAACAGCATTGCGGCGACTCTGACCCTACTTCGTTTCTCACTTGATCATGATCGTCTCGGAACATCCACTCAAAGACATCCTCAATAAGGCAAGTTGAGCTGGTTGGATGACTAAATGGCTGATCGAGATGAGTTCCCTCGGTATTCACTTTGAACCTCGTATCTCTGTCAAGGGGCAAGCTATTGCCGACTTCCCTGTAGAGAATCCCATCACCTTGGAGGATAAACTCGAGATGCATCTCGACGATAGTGACGAATCTCATCTCAATCTAAGTCCTGCGACCTTCAATCTGAGCCCTGAGGCTCCCACTACTTCACCTGCTCGATGGAAGCACTATGCTGACGAACTTTCAAGCACGATCGGTTCGGAAATTGGGATAGCCTGATATCCTTCAAACTTGACCATCTTCAAAAGGCAATTCTCCTCGGATTTAACGCTACCAACAACAAAGCTGAGTACGAAGTGCTCATTTCTGGGTTAAAGATTGACGAGACAGTGGGGGTAGATTATCTCACTGTATACAGTGATTTTCAGTTAGTGATCAGACAGATCAACGGAGACTATATAGCATGAGGAGAGAGGATGCAACATTATCTAGCTCTGGTGCAGCATCACCGATAACGATTCTCTGATATCGAATTCGTTCAAATTCCAAGGGTAGAAAATTGGGAAGCCGATGCCCTTACGAATGCTGCCTCAGTACTCGGAGATCCTAACAGAGAAAGTCAAATTCAGATTGACTATCAAGAGTTGCCTAAAGCTACCATCGGACAACAACTTATTGCCACGACAAATGCTGTAGGAGTTGGAGACAGCCAACCTTCACTTTTGCCTTAGCTAATGGATATTCAGATTGGAGACAACCAATCATTGACTTCTTCAAACAGGGAAGAATGCCTAAAGATATGATCCAAGACAAAAAACTTTTAAGGAAGCTTCCACTCTATAGCCTCCGAGAAGAAAATCTCTACTTCAAATCACATGGCGGGGCGCTTCTCAAATGTGTTAGTCCTGGGCAAATAGAAATAATCTTAGCCGACATCTATTCTGGAGCATGTGGCAACCATTCTGGCGGAAGATCCCTCGAAGCCAAAGCTAAACTCCAGGTCTACTATTGGCCAACCATGGCGAAGGATGCTCATCAGTTCATTCGAAGAGGCGAGCCCTGTCAATGACACGTGCGGGCGATTCATCTCCCAAAAAATGGACTTCATCCTTTGACGAGTCCATGGCCTTTTCTTCAATGGTTGTTGGACTTCCTAGACCTGTTCCATCACCAAGCAAGAAGAAGTTGTGGGTGCAAATTTTGGCAAGAAGTCTGCAAAAAGCGCGACCCACCGGCCCTGCCTGGTGGGCCCCCGAAGACTACAGTGGGACCCACCGGCCCTGCCTGGTGGGCCCCCGAAGACTACAGCGGGACCCACCGGCCCTGCCTGGTGGGCCCCCGAAGACTACAGCGGGACCCACCGGCCCTGCCTGGTGGGCCCAAGAGCCTGTGGAATCCCCCCAGGAGACGGTAGCGGGGTCCACCAGCTTTACCTGGAGGATCCCCAGATACGGCAGCAGAGACCGCCATTTACCCAGGAAATCCTCCCCAGAAATTCTATAAATAGCAGAACCTTCGAATGTAAAAGGATCCCATTTTTCCATATCAAGATCTCAAACCCAGAAACCAGAGCTCTGGGATTTCCAGCTTCCCATCCTTCAACTCTCCTTGATCTCCTTCTTCTCTTTGAAGAGGTCGAAGAAGCTTCAGTGACACTCGGCATGTCGAGGTCACTTCGAGACAAGTGTTAATGAATTCGGGTTGCTCCCTATAGCATGGAGACGTAGGCTTTGGCTTAACTCCGAGATCACATCTCGCGTCAACTCTCTGATTGCATCTCTCTCTGCTTGTGTATTGAGAACTGCAACTCCAAACGACAGATCGAATAACGCTCTTCAACTTCAACTTCAATTGACTGGTGAGGCGAGGACTTCGGGTCGGCACGAAGATTTTCCCCCACAGAAGTACTTGTTGCTGGCCATCGACTACTTTCCCAAGTGGGTTGAGGCCGTGCCACTCTTCTGCGAAACCAATGACGAGGTTATTAAATTCATCAGACATAACTTCTTCTCTATGTTTGGCACACCTCAAGTACTTATCGCCGACAATAGAGCTCAATTCGAGTTAGATAAATTTTGAGAGTTATGTTTAAACTATGGGATCAAACTCTTCTATTCTTTGTCCATGCTAGTTCTACGCATTCAAATGGCTAGATGAATAGTTTTGATGTTTGTGATACAACACAACTCTTAACTGACAGATCGACCAACAGTTTGGGTGTTTGTATTACGACACAATCCCTCACAGGCAAAAATAAATAATTTTGATGTTGTGATGCAGTGCAACTCTTAACTAGCAGATCAATCAACAGTTTGAGTGTTTGTGTTGCGACACAACCCCTCACAGGCAGAAATAAATAGTTTAGGTGTTGGGATACGGCACAACTCTTAATTGACAAATCAATAAATAGCTCGGGTGCTTGTGTTGCGACACAACCCCTAGTTGGCAGAAATATTCATTCACTCATTCAATACAAGCCATCAACCATTCAATGCACAACATTCATTATAAAAGAGACATTTTCATTCTAAACATCCAAAAAAATTCTATCATTCAAAATGCAGGTACAAAAAGTCAGATACATCAAGGCTTAGACACACTCGGCGTCCTAGATCTATCTCCTTATGAATCGCCGCGGGCCTTCCTTGCGATGGAAGCCTTCGAAGATTGGGCGTCGCTGCTGTGAGCTAGCTTGAGAGCTTCCAATGCCTTTTCTACCATCGATTTGTAACTCGCCAAGTTGACATCCAGCTGCTTGATCTCGAGTGCGTGGGCCTCTTCTTTTTCAGCAGCAGCAGCCTTTAGTTGTTTGATCTCTTCATTACGCTTGAAGGCGAGCTCTTCCATCTTGAAAAAGCGATTCCTCAGGCTTTGAAGATCTTTATTCGCTGCTACAAATTCAGCTAGCCTCCATCTTCTTCTTCATATACTCTTCCTTGCGGGTTGACTGCTGACTCGAGGATAGCTCCGCCGATAACTTCATCCTCTCATCGTTAGCCTCCTACAAGAGGGTATTCAATCGGGCTATCTCGGCTGCAGTCTCCCTCTCGCCAGCCTTCTTAAAGAGCCTGTTGTTTAACTTCAGCAAGGTAGACATCTGCATATCAACAGAAACAAGTCAGAGACAAATCAGATGAAGTATAGCCAAAGAAAAAATCGAATTACTCACCATCACTTCGATCAGATTCGATGACTTTTCAAGAGTCGCGTCGGGCAGGTTGCGCAATTTCCTCAATGCCCCCATGGGACAGTTGATGTGCACCTCACCCAAGTCCCATAACATAGGCTGTGGACTACCGGGCGCACCTACATGCAAACCATTCAAGTGTTCAGAGACATACATGCATAATCCAATTCAACTCAAGTGAAGGGAGGAGTTAGAATTTACCTCTGTCGCTGGAGCCTCCCTACGAGCGTGGGACAGATCCCTTCCCTATATCCAATCCCTTCCCCTTAGGGTGCGAGTCTTCTTCACCGGGATCGGGATCGGACTAGGCCGACCCTGCTTCTGCTCTGGTACCTCTATCCCAGGGATTAGGAATGGATCGGCCAAGTCCTTCTCGCCTTGACCCTTGTCCCCCTTCGGATCAGCGGAGGGGGGGGGGGGGATATTAAGAGGCATCGAAGCCCCTCCTTCATCGTGCATTTCGTCTGCCCCCTGGTGGAGGGAAGATATCAGAGCGGTGGCCTCGGTGGCAACCTTGACTGCGTCGCTTCTGGGAGCTAGCTGGGGCTTGTCAACCTCCGGGCCTCCATTGCTTTCTCTTATCGACGCCTGCCTCATCGAGGCATCACCCTGGTGGTAGCCTTCGGGCGCCACTTGGGATATAGGCGTCGGGTTGAGTATAACCTCCCTGCCAGAGTATTTCACTATGCGGGTAGGACGTTTTAGAGTCTCAAAGTGATAGACTAACAACGCTTTCTTGCCGTCATCTGTCGTATCGAGCTCGTCCTCCATCTGTCGAGCCTTAGCCTCATTGATGGGAGGCACCTGGCCCGCGCTTGGCGGGGTGGGGGGCACATCGCCCTGATCCCTCATCCCTTCACCTCCTTCTTCCTCCTCCTCCTCATCGTCTTCTTCTTCTTCATCCTCTTGTTCTTCCTTCTCTTCCTCTTCTTCTTCTTTCTCTCCTTCTTCCTCTTCCTCTTATCCTTCATCCTTATCCTCGTGCTGCTACTCCTTCCCTTTCTCTTCCTCCTCCTCCTCAACCCCCTTTGCGACCTTCCTCTTCTTGACCTGGCCTTGCCTGGTTATGACCAGTTTTTCTTTAGCTGGCCCTGAACGCCTCCTTTTGCCATACATCTTCTTCTCGGCTTGAACATATCGGACTACCCTACCCATCTCGGGATCCTCCTCATAGTCGGAGTATAGGGTGTAGTTGTCCTTATATCTCATCGATAGCCGGTGCATCAGATTAGCGTTCCCATGGCAAACCGGGTAGTGTGAGAACTGCTTCCAAGACTTTATCGCACAGGTCAACTCCAAAAACAAATTGTTGGCTGATCCAACTTGCTCGGATATCCAGCAGAGGTTTCCTCTAGGCCCGTACCGTTCGACCTCCTTGGACATTATTGCGAGGCGTCTCCAAAAATGACAGGGGAGTCCGTACCCCAGAGATGGAGATTGGTCAATCAGTGTAAAGCTTATCTGAAGGGACTGTGTCGGTGACGGGGCGGAGAGCCGAGATGCCATGCAAGTTATGGATGGGGTTTTTGTAACATCCACCCCAAACACTCAAGATTTTGTCCGCTTTGCCCGTGCCCGCACAAGGATTTCCCAGGAGGTCACCCATCCCAAGAGTTCTTACGAATTCCGTAGCGGCGCACGGTTTTAAAACGCGTCTTCTATGTCTAGGAGGGGAAATTTTATAAGTAGCTCAGGATCTCCTTTCCAGGCGATGTGGGGCTAACTCATGGCCTTGTACACCTCACCTCACCTCATCCTCCTTGTGGACATTATTGCGAGGCGTCTCCAAAAACAATAGGGGAGTCCGCGCCCCAGAGATGGAGATTGGTCAATCAGTGTAAAGCTTATCTGACGGCACTGTGTCGCTGACGGGGCGGAGAGCCGAGATGCCATGCAAGTTATGGATGGGGTTTTTGTAACATCTTCCCCGAACATTAAAGATTTTGTCCACTTTGTCTGTGCCCGCACATGGACTTCACAAGAGGTCACCCATCCTAGTACTACTCTCGCCTGAGCACGCTTAACTACGGAGTTCTTACGAATTCCGTAGTGACGCACGGTTTTAAAACACATCTTCTATGTTTAAGAGGGGAAATTATATAAGTAACTCAGGATCTCTTTCTCACCAGGCGATGAAGGGCTAACTCAGGAGTTTTGGCTCATCCATCTTGGCATTCCCGCCTCAGGAGTTTTGGCTCTTGGCTATTGGCCTATTGGATCTTGGTCATCTCAATCCACCCCCCTTAGGGCTACAGGTCCTCGTGTAGGGTTAGACCTCCCCATAGCGAGGAGAACCGGCTCTGATACCATTTTGTAACATCCGCCCCAAACATATAAGATTTTGTCCGCTTTGCCCGTGCCCATACGAGGACTTCCCAGGGGGTCACCCATCCTGGTACTACTCTCGCCCGAGCACACTTAACTACGGAGTTCTTACGAAATCCGTAGCGACACACGATTTTAAAACACGTCTTCTATGTTTGGGAGGAGAAATTATATAAGTAGCTCAGGATCTCCTTCTCTCCAGGCGATGTGGGGCTAACTCATGGCCTTGTACACCTCACCTCATCTCACCTCATCCATCTTGGCATTCCTGCCTCAGGAGTCTTGGCTCTTGGCTATTGACCTATTGGATCTTGGTCGTCATAGTTGTCCTTCCTCGATACCCACTGATAGTGGTAGAAGAAGTAGCCCAACTCGATCCTTGCCTACTTGCCTTTTAGGAACGCTGGAGTAGCAGGACCTTAGCTTATCCTGGTAATCTGTCTTCGCCCTGCAGAAGGCTTAGATGATTCTCCAGGCATTTCCTGTCAACTGCCCGGGGCAGAGTCCGGACGTGTTTAGCAGCTTGGCCACGAATGGGAGCAGAGGGAGACGCAACCTGCAGTTGAGCTGCCTGATCGTCACAATGGTGCCCATGATCTTCTTCTTGTTGGCCACCTCAGCATACATAGATCGCTTATCTATGCCAAAGGCAGCCTGTACCCCGGCAAGCGCTGGGCGATGAGCGCCTTCGGTGAAGAATCCCAACAATCTTTCCCACTTCTCCCTTTTCGCATCAATGGGCTTTCGGCCAATTCCATACTCAAAGATAGGCTCCTGAGAAAGAGGCTTCAGCGGCCTCAACATGAAATCAGACTTGGGATGTGCTCAAGTTTGGTAGGGGCAGAAGCAAACCCGACTCCTAGATGCCTTTTGCAGGGGTTGCCTTTGACCTTGCCCTTCCCCGCTATCTTCGGCCATGAAGGCTCAGCAGCAGCCTTCCCCTTCTTCGACCCATCCCGCTGTGAAGGCTTCACCTTCTGGGGAATGATGTTCCTGGTGCAGCTTGCGGAGGCCATTGCAACCGATCGACAGAAAGCAAGGAGCAAAAAGCAAAGAAGTCAAGACGAATAGATAGCCTAGAAACTCTATGTGACACGTAGCACCACCAGACTGGTGGATGACGAAGCGACGGGCCAAACGAATCGATAGGCTAGATGAAACGACGGGAGAGACAAAACACCAACTCCACCTAACCCAATCGACAAACAGACGAATGGGTGAAATTTCAAAGGATCGGCCAAAAAGGCTTCACCCGATCGACAAGCAGACGATCGGGTGAATTTCCAAAGGATCTAGGAAAAAACGTGGTTTTTTGCCCGATCGCTCCAAGTTCCACCGGTTGAAATATCCAATCGGTCAATTTTGACTAATCGGCCAAAAAGACGTCACCCGATCAACAGGCAGATGATCGGGTGAATTTCAAAAGGATCGGGTGAAAAACATGTTTTTTTGCCCGATTGCCCCAAATCCCACTGATTGAAAGCACCCGATCAGACAACTTTGACCGATTGAAAGAAAATACTCAATCGGTCAACTTTGACCGATCGGTCAAATACTTCACCCGATCGACACGTAGACGATTAGATGAATTTCCAAAGGATCTGACAATTAACATAGTTTTTTGCCCGATCGCCCCAAGTCCCTTCGATTGAAAGCATTCGATCGGACAACTTTGACCGATCGGAAGAAGTTACCGGTTGAAAATATCCTATCGGTCAATTTTGATCGATCGGTCAAAAAGACTTCACCCGATCAACAGGACGACGATTGGGTGAATTTTAAAAGGATCGGGCAAAAAACATAGTTCTTTACCTGATCACCCCACGTTCCATTGATTGAAAATATCCGATCGATCAATTTTGACCGATCGGCCAAAAAGATTTCACTCGATCGACAAGTAGACGATCGGGTGAATTTTCAAAGTATCGAGCAAAAAACAAGGGTTTTTGCCCGATCGCCCCAAGTCCTACCGGTTGAAAGCACCCGATCGGACAACTTTGACCGATCAAAAGAAGATACCCGATCAATCAACTTTGACCGATTGGTCGAAGACGTCACCCGATCGACAGGCAAATGATCGGGTGAATTTTCCAAAGGATTGGGCAAAAAATATGGTTTTTTGCCCGATTGCCCCAAGTCCCACCGGTTGAAAGCACCCGATCGGACAACTTTGACCGATCGGTAGAAGATACCCGATCGGTTGGCTATGAACGATCGGTTGAAGACCCCACCCGATCGACAGGCAGACGATCGGGTGAATTTTCAAAGAATCGAGCAAAAAATATGGTTTTTTGCCCGATTGCCTTAAATTCCACCGGTTGAAAGCATCCGATCGGACAACTTTGATCGATCGGTAGAAAATCCTAACTGTGGGGGATGATCTCCGTGCCGACCCGAAGACTCCGCCCAACAAGCCAATCGAGTCGAGTCGAAAATCTGATCGAGCGTTTCAAAGTAGTTGAAAGGTTGTTGGTTTAGATTCAGAATAGATAAGTTGAGAGAGATCAGTTGAGAGTTGACACGAGATGTGATCTCGGAGTTCAGTCGAAGCCTATACCTCCGTGCTGTAAGGAGCAACTTGAATTCACTAATACTTGGGTCAAAGTAACCTTGATAGGCTGAGTGTCACTTATTGCTCTTCAAAAAGAGATCGAAGGGTTGGGATGTCAGAGCATTGGATTTTCGAAAGTCCGATTCAGAAATCGGATATCTGATCTATTACACTCGTCGGGTCTGCTATTTATAGAGTATTCTGGAAAGGAACCGGCGTAGGGGGCGGTTTCTAGAGCTGTCGTTTGAATCCTGGCGGGGTTGATGGGTCCCGTCGTCGTCTCTATGGACCCCCCAGGCAGGGCTGGTGGGTCCCGTCGTCGTCTCTGTGGACCCCCCAGGCAGAGCTGGTGGGTCCCGTCGTCGTCTCTGAGGACCCCCCAGGCATGGCTGGTGGGTCCCGTCGTCGTCTCTGTGGTCCCCCCAGGCAGAGCTGGTGGGTCCCGTCGTCGTCTCTTAGGACCCTCCAGGCAGGGCTAGTGGGTGCCATTTCGGGGCTTTTGGCCAAAATTTGCACCCACAAAGCCTACTCATGGGGCCGACTTGGTGGGTGCAAATTCAACATGGAAGGCAATTGGAGAACGCTCAATCAATGGATTGAGTGGCAACTATGCTTGGAGAAAACTAGCAAGTTCTCTTTAAAATATGGATCCATCATCCCGTGTTGGGTGTTTTGCCCTTATACCTATGTCTCAACCCGACCCGACCCATTGCCACCCCTACCAATTGCTATTTTTGGGATATATATATATATATAGAAATGCTATAATGCGGCATGCGGTAAGTGCGACACTGTACCGCAGCTGTCTGATGCACTGCTGCATGCATCTGCGGTGCAGTGCCTCACTCACCGCATGCCGCAGCATAGCATGCCCCTATATCTATATATATATATATATATATATATCTATATATATATATATATATATATATATATATATATATGGGCAGGGATACTCTTACTAATGGAATCTTACTAATGAAAGTTACAAATCGTCTTTTACCTAACCTAGAGGTCTCAGAATTTGATGAAACTTGGTGGGGATGCTCTCTATGGCAAGTTGATCATCCTTACCAAAAATCATCAAATTCTATAACCTCTAGGGGCATTAAATATTAGAAGCTTTATCGACCGTTCATTTTAACCGTTAATTTGAATAACATCTTTGATGCCCCTAGAGGTTATAGAATTTGATGATTTTTGGTGAGGATGATCAACTTGCCATAGAGAGCATCCCCACCAAGTTTCATCAAATTCTGAAACCTCTAGGTAGGCAAAAAATGATTTGTAACTTTCATTAGTAAGATTCCATTAGTAAGAGTATCCCTCCCCTATATATATATATATATATATATATATATATATATATATATATATATATATATATATATATATATATATATATATATATATATATATATATATATATATATACTAGTAATGCCCGTGCCTGTCGGCACGCAAAAGATTTCGAAGGCGCGAATAATATTTTGAGGGTGATAATAATATTTTGTGAGCGGTGACAATATTTTGAGAAAGACGATAATATTTCGTGGTCGCCTTCTGCAGCTTTGGAAATGCACACAAAAGATTTCGAGGGAGACAAAACATTTTAAGGAAGGGGACAATATTTTAAGAAAGATAACAATATTTTGAAGGTGGAAACAAAATATTTTAAGATCGGAGATAATATTTCGAGGGAGATAACAATATTTCAAATGTGATAATAATATTTCGAGAGTGATGACAATATTTCGTGAGCGGTGATTATATTTTGAGACATTTGATAATATTTTGTGAGTTGTACCCACATTTGAAACTGCAATGACGGCCTTCGGTGATAAGAAACTTCAGGTAAAGCCCGAACATGTCATCACTCGGATGACTGCCTTCGGCGGCAATTGTGGCCCTCTTCGGCAGCAAAAGATTTACAATGGGGGACATTCATATTCGGTGGGGGCAGCAAAATCCATTCAGCAACACCCATATTTGACTGGAACACCAACATTAAGTTGCGAGGTGCACATTGTCAATTGCTGAACATCTGAGTCCCGACTCCAAAGACTCGAAGTATGTCTTGCACTCCTTTTAGACTGCTATTGTTCAACATATATCGATTTTGGATTGAATGTGGTGTTACATCAACGACCCATATGCCTCACTTAACTTCTTCAGCAAAATCCATACAACAAATATTTTTAGGTAAATTAAACTTTGCCCACCTGAAGTTTAGGTCTAAAACACTTAATCCCCCTATAGTCAAAAAAACTACATTTTGTGCCCCTTCAATTCAATTTTAATTGGATAAAAATTACCAAATGAGGAAATTAAGTAGTTGACAATAGGGGGTAATGTGCTAACAATTCAAACTTTAGTGAATGATTTGGAACAAAATAGACTACATGAGGGTTAAGTGTTTTTTAGTTATGTTTCCATTTGAATGGGAAATAAAATATTGTAAGGTGGATGTATGAATCTAATGATGTGTGTTGTATGAACACAGGCATTCGATGCAGATGGGCCCCACCGATAAATCACACTCAAGCCGCTCTTGTGTGCATTGGAGTGCTGAATATGATTCACATTCACATTATGCAATAAATAGCAGTGCTCATCACCAGCCAAATTTAAAATTTTTTTTGCAAACATTGTGAGATTCAACACCAAAGGAAGAGGGAGAGAGAGACCTCTTAACGACAGTGATCGCCCACATCGCCAGAAATCTGTAAAAAAAATAAATTGCCAAAAAATTTTGCAAGCACTGAATGAGTATGAGAACCGAGCTGATCTCCTCCATCGCCAAAAATCTACGGTCGCGGTCGATTTCGATTCATCTCGCCCATGGATGTATGTCGATAGGGCTGAAGTGAAGTGTGATTCATCGTCGGAGATGGTTGTGGTAGAGTGCGATTCAGTACCTCCTTGGCGTAGTTTTTTTTTTTAAAAAAAAATATGAAGTTGCACAACTTTGATAAATAATGATACCTCCTTAGCTTAGTTTTTTTTCAAAATGGGTTTTGTTTATGGAGCACAACTTTGATAAATAATGACTAACAGGATGCAGCAGAATATTACAACCAGTTGTCAATTGATGCCAACTATCATGAATTGGTGCTGAATTCTGTGACATGAGTTTCACATGAGACCTAGAAGGCCAGTTGGTTTATAGGAGACCTATCTTGGTTACACTCTTGAACTTGGAAGGAGTCTGGACAACCTACGTAGCAAGCAAGGCGTCTAATTTGAGGAATTGCATTCATCTTTGAGGAAAAACTTAAAGTCAAATCAACCCTGCACCACATACACCTTAATCTAAATTCAATCAACCCTGCACCACATACACCTTAATCTAAATCCAATCAACCCTGCCCCACATACACCTTAATTTGTTGATGAGACTAAGTAGTTGCAAATTAAATTATAGAAAGTAAAAAAGATTCAAATTGATTATTAGGCTTGCACCAAAAATTTCAAAACATGAAACAAAGAACCTGCCTTTAAAATTCAATCAAGCAGATGTTATATTGATTAATAAACTAAAATGAATAACAAAGATACTTGTTCTATATACATTCAAAATGAATACCAAGTTGTGCTATATACATTCAAAATGAATAACATGTCTTAGGATTTAATACTTTTCAATTAAACAACAGAGCTGAGGTGGGTGAACTTCTGATTTCAATTGCTGACGAATGTGCCGAGTGGGTGAACTTGCAACTCCGATCATTGCCGTAAAGTCCCTTCGCTACACATTAGCAATTGCACAGGATGTGGGTGAACTTACAATTTTTGCTTCCATATTAGTAATTGCACAGGAATATATATCAATTGCTCTCATGTTTGCTCCCACATTAGAACTTATTAGAGAGTTGCATGAATTTCTCAATCGAAAAGAAGTAAAGGAGAGCACCCAAAATACTTCATCGTGTTTGACATCTTAATCCACTTGATCTAACAAATAGAAAGGGCAATAAATGAAAAAACTAAAAAAAAGTAATAAATATCTTTCGGATTAAGGAATTCCATCACCCGACCACCTTACTCCAAATCATCCTACCTGATGCCCTCTTGTGTCCAACCTTGAAGAGCGTACTCTCCAATTCTGAAGAGAAGTCTATCATTTGCATTACATTGTGATATGTTTGCATTACTGATTAATCAAATAAACCAAAAAAAAATACATCAACAAAGATGACGAACGGATGCAGAATTTGAAGGTTATTTATCTTCGTTGTTGGAGCATTATTATCAAAGATTATTTAGTAAATCTAACATAGATATATGATAGAATGATTACAACATAGCATTGTTTATACGCTTACAATGTGATTTTTTTTCTTTTAATTGTCCAAGATCAAGTGCGTAAGATGATCTCTTTGCTAGGAACCTTATACACATTACCCCAAAAAAACCTAGATAGTGGAGGGTGAGTAAATCGAGAAAAGGGAAAAAACCAGAACAAAGTCAACAAAGTCAACTCACTCGTCGCTTGTTGCTCGCTCGCTGCTTGTTCACTCGCCCATAATAGGCATACACAAAATTCATCTGCGGTTACCTTCGGCAACAAAACACTTTCGGCGGGATTGCAAAATTTATTTTGAGGCACCCACATTCGATCAACATGCCCATTTACCCTTAAATTATTAAAAAATAAATTACAAACAAAACCACTGAACTATTCACCTAATTTCGCATTGGTCCCTCAGGTATGTTTTTAAACAACGTGACCCCCTAAACTATACTTTATCTACATGTTCACCCCTTTCGTCAAATTTTAGCCGCCAGACATAAAAATTAAAAATAAACCAACAATGTTTCACAATGAGTAATAGTTTGTTGCCATAACCATCATATTAAATGGTTGATCTGAAAAAAATTAAATTACCCCCAAATAAGGTGCTAAATGGTTCGAATGAGCTAATAAATGTTAGTTTGGTCATAAGATCCCTCCAAGACTATCCATTTACATGTCCTAATTGATGGTCGTTAATGGGGGATATCAATACAAAAAATGAGGAACACGGCAAAGAAGAGCACAACATCATGTTTCGGGGTTTGCAGTACCATAGAAGCTAGGGTTGGCTGTTGTGGTAGATAGATTTAAAAAAATTGCAGCAGAAGAAGCGGGCGTATCAAGTGCAAAGAGTAGCAAGTGTTATGGAAGAAAATTTGAAACTTAACATGGTCATGGATGGTGGCAAAGTCTGATTGAGCTTTGTTGATTAATGCAAACTTGCCTAAAGGAACACACACACACATCCAATTGTTTGCATTTGAATTCCAGAGATTCACTGTTGGAGTATTATTTAGCATTAGATTAACTGAATCAATACTGTGTACTACAACTCACTTTATGAAATGATATGCTTTTAGTATATACATTAAGGTAGAAAACGTTGTACAATTGTCATATGACAGCACACACCAGCTCATTTATAAACTCTATATTTACATGCAAGTGCTTGGCCATAACTTACCATGGCTCATTCATTTGATGTATCAATGCTGAACCGCATAATACTCATAAGGCAATAAGGTAGGTTATAATGGTTTCTCCCAAGGCTTCCCAGCTGCTAAGAGAGAAGAGAGACAAAATAGAGAGAGAGAAAGAGGGTGCAACAAATCTCATCCAATGACTGCAGTGTTGCTATATGATCATAAAAAATCAATCCAAAGGACAAAAATTTCATACCTGATCTATAGTTCTTTCAAATGAAATACCTCGAAAAACCCAGCAACTAGAAAAGTAAAGATCAGATCAAAAAGTTGGAAAGTAAATGATGTAAACCTTTCTCTACTTTAAGCAACAAACATAAATGAAAAAACATTGTTACAAACTTTTTTTTTTAAATAACTGATATGTGGTCTTGGGAGGGATATGTGGTATAGGGTTAAACCATGCAAAGCATTCCCTACTTTAAAAAACATATACAAATGAAACAAAGTGAGAAAGAGACTTATCGGGCTTGCACTCGAAGAGGTGACATTCTCAGTACCGGGTTGAAAAAAAAAAATTTATGAGAAGATGAAGAAACAGGTAAGAAGATGGAAGAGAGAAGCTTCAGGGTAATAGTGTTTTTTTTTGTACGTCCATAGATAAACTTAAAATGTTATTATGCATATTAACGTCTACATCTAGAACAACAGTAGATCCATATAAGATAGGATCAACAACTCCTATTGCTTGAGGTTTAGTACTGTAAATATTTGAGAATGTTGGATGCATCAAAATGTTAGCACAAAATTTGGTCAAAGTAATTGTCCAAAGAAGAAAGAACTCTTACCAGGACATGCTCATGTGCTGTCTTTGAAGGGAATATAAAACTAGAATCGAGTGGAACTCTAAAATTTGGTCAAGTTCAAACTTAATCATCACATGACATGCTAAAAAATCACAAAATAGAATGCCAACTAAGACCTTTCCAAGCTGAAATTAAATCTATCAAAAAGTTAAATGCAAAGAAGTAGATGCAGTGCAACTGTGCAAGGTTATGAAAGCAATGGACAAATTCTTCTCTTTATACAACGCAAGGGTATGAAAACAATGAAAAACTGTCGTATAAGAAATTTCTTTACCTTACTCCAGGTGTATGCTTCCTCGGTAGTGCACTCGGATTATGGAGTTGGATTCGAGAGAGCAAGAATGATGGGTTTCTGCAATTTAGACAAAGCTGTGAATATTGTTCATCACCTGCTAACTGTAATGTCCATCTCATTTATTCACTGTAATAAAAGAAAAATTAAATAAAATGAGATGCTACAGGAGATACATCGCTGAGGTTTCTTTCTTTTTTCTTATGGACAATCAAAATACTTGGTTTCAGTGCATTCCTTTAGTAAGAAAGATGAAGACCAACATTCATAAGCTTATATGTTTATAAGCTGATCTATTGAAAGTCTTTTCTTTGAAAAAACAATGATTTTGATATTCTTGGCACAGTATTAAGCTACACATGATCTTCAAGAAGAGATAGAGCCGATGGTGCCTTTGGCTGCAAATACATTTCCTAATATCCAAGCAGAGATTGAGTTGATGATGCCTATAACACTCAGAGATCCTTGATCACCAAATAAAATCAGTGATCAAGGACCACTCATGCGGGGCAAGATCCCCATCAGCATCCTCAGATTACCCTTCCTATTCAGCTTCCGTCAGCGAAGCACGGGAGACCCACTGGAAGTTTGCAACGCCTTCAACTCCGGCCCCTCGCTCTGCATCTCCTACCACCCCTTTAGCCTGTCGTTAAGACTGTGCGCTCGGCTCCCTGATGACCGCCTATGTGCCCGCTCAAACCCTACCTCACGTCACCTTCTCACCCTGTCTTCGAATCCGAGCACCAACGAAGGGGGCTCGATGAACCACAGATACCCGGAAATGAGAAAAAAAAACATAGCAGGTTATGCTTGATGAAATATACCCATCAGATTCTTGAATTCCCTACGTTAAAGCATTTCAATCAACTAATAGGATGCCGGACAACCAGTGAGGGCAGAAAGCGAGGGACCGACCGCTAGTGAGGGCAGAGATAGGGAAAAAAAGAACAGACAAAGAACCAATTCTCTTCCCTTCCTCTATCTCTATCACTCGCCTCCCTTTTTCTCTCCCTTACTCTTCTCCTCCTTCTCTAATCTCTACCTTTAAAGCCAAAACAACAATAATAAAAAAAAAAAATCAAATAACCAGCAGCAATTGAAAGAAGGAAAAAAAAACAGGTGGGAATACCTGCATCGGTCCTCCAGCGATCACTTGCAATCGGGACCAAACCTCTGACGACCACCTGTAATTGGGCCCAAACCTTTGGCGACCACCACCACCAGTAATCTGATTGGAATTCAGAGTGCCCATCGTCGCTCGTCGACCGGGAATGGGTGTGATTAACCTGCTCGAGGTGCTCGCCTGTGTTTTCTTAGAGATCCGGAGGTCGCCCTTCATCTCTCGATCAGCCTGAAACACACACACACACACACACACACACACACACACACACACACACAGAGAGAGAGAGAGAGAGAGAGAGAGAGAGAGAGAGAGGAGAAATAAAAACTATTGTAACAGACGGGGTGGCCGGTGCGATCCCAACCGTGCATGTAGGCGACCATCCCCTTCAGCTCCTTGAAGCCCAGCTCCTCGTGTAAGCCGGCAGGACGCTAGATATCCGTGGTGGTCGGCTCGGCAACTGCGGGCTTTGGATCGGGATCGAGAGAGGAGGGGGAGGAAAGGGTAAGTAGGAGATCTGATGGGTTTTTGTTGGGAATAGCCGGTTATTACTGGCTGCAGGCGGCAGTTGCAGGGGTCTTCCTCTCCTCCGGTCTCCCCCTTCTCTTCTCCGGATCGTGGAAAGAGAGAGAGAGGGACGTGTCGATCGTGGATCAGGTGAGAAGCTCCTGGAGAGGGAGAGAGAGAAATAGAGAGCGTGCGATGCAGAGGGATCGGGATCGTGGAGAGAGATAGGGATCGTGGAGAGAGATTGAGAGAGAAGTAGAGGGATCGTGGGGGAGAGAGAGAGAGAGAGAGAGAGAGAGAGAGAAAGAGATCAGGGATCGGGTGAGAAGGTCAGGCCATGTGGCATATGATCACAGTTCTCTTTGGATGGCCGATTTGATGTGGCATATGATCACAGCGGTAGCCGTCGTTGAATGCGACTCACCGATCGGGGCACGAATGGCTATGATTAGGACGGTGTTAACACATTTTGATCAGGATGGCTATGATCAGGATGGTTAACACATTGTTATATTGTTGAGGGCAATGATAGTGCATAACTACCCGATGCTAAAAGATCTTGTCCTTTGATTTTCTAACCGTCACTTATGTTTGTATCAAACGGCTCTCTTTATCCATTCCTAGTGAAATATTATATATATATATATATATATATATATATATATATATATATATATATATATATATATATATATATATATATATATAGAGAGAGAGAGAGAGAGAGAGAGAGAGAGAGAGAGAGAGAGAGGAAATGGGAAATGAGCTGCTAGCCCATTTTGACGAAATGAGCAGCCACCTATTTGAAGCCCTTAGTAGTTTTAGAATGTGCTGATTTTTTGTGAGCATAAGCACCTTATCATAGAAAGAACACCCACAAAAAATCAGCACATTCTAAGACTCCTAGGGGTTTCAAAAGTTAAAAGTTTTATTGGACGTCCGATGTAACCGTTAATCTGAAATGTAACATTTGATGTCCCTAAAAGTTTTAGAATGTGCTGATTTTTTATGGGTGTGCTATCTAAGGTAAGGTGCATATGCTCACAAACAATCAGCACATTCTAAGACTCCTAAGGGTACCAAATGGGCGGCTGCCCATATCGTCGAAATAGGCGGCCAGCCTATACCCCGTATCCCCTCTCTCTTTCTCTCTTTATATATATATATATATATATATATATATATATATATATATATATATATATATATATATATATATATATATATATATATATATATATATATATATATATATAAATGCTATAGTGTGGCATGCGGTAAGTGCGGCACCATACCACAGTCGTCTGATGCACCGCTGCATGCATGCGATGCACGTAGCATGTGCATCAGACGGCTGCGGTGCAGTGCCGCACGTACCGCATGCCGCATTATAGCATGCCCCTGCAAATATATATATATATATATACACACACACACACACACACACACACACACACACACACACACACACTTACACTTACTTTGGTAAAGTGCAAAAATGTCACAAGGTGAATTAAAGGATTAATAAAACCAGAGAAAAGTGGGTGTATTATCAGAATAAAAGTTAGTTTAGACCCTTTTTTTTTTCTCATGAGTCAAAGAAGTCATTGGACAATACATATAGTCTATACAATGCAATTTAGATGATGGTGCATTAAATAAAAGAAATGTCAATTCTTCTTATGGTTTCTCTTTTTTCTCTTCTTATGGTTTCTCTTTTTTCTCGTCTACTCAGAACAAGAATTAAACATGTCTCGCTTGATTTGGAATTAGAAAGACACACATAAAAGTCATTTTTAAATTCACCTGATTCAGTATGAACAGCTTACAATACTGACATGCAAACTTGCAAAACTGGTTGCACTGCATCTCCACCTTTCATATATCTTGAACAAATTAAATTCATTTCTATTTAAGTAGTACAAGTTATCAACGATCTCTATCTAAAATTGTGCGCAAATCAAATAAGCAGAAACACCAAAGAGGATAAAATTCAAGTTCAGTGATAAGAGGTTGGACAGTGAAGCTTACCTCTAATGTGACTTCATGATCTAGAAGGCGCGACGGCCTTCACGGATTGTAGTCCATCGGTGTACCAGTTTTCAGTGGAATAAGTTTCGCAACCCACCATACAAAATATAGGTGAGTGTTTGCATAGAAACAGATAGAATGATTGAAACATACAAGTATCACCTGGAGCACTTGACCCCCCACGAGTTGGGTCAATCCAAAAGCTTTCTCCGGAAGCACTTAACCCCCCACGAGTTGGGTCAAGCCAAAAGCTTCCTCTGAAAGCACTTAACCCCCCTCGAGCAGAGTTAAACATTCAAAGTTGTTCCTCTTCTCTTGGCCAAATGCGCAAAAGAGCCGCTCTCTTTGCCGATTGAGCAGACCGAGGAGAAAGGGAAGTTGAGACCAGCCATGCAAAGTATTGGACAACATATGACCGATCAACAAGACATGAGAATTATGCACGCTAAAATTCTGAAACCTTCACAAAGGTGTGCACGATGAAACACAAGCAATTTTTGATCACCCAGAACGCATCACGAAGAAGCTACCGACCAACCAGGAGGGGGTATTGTGTATACCAAATTATCTTCAAGGGGGCCTACCAACTCTCGTAGCTCAAAGATGGCCGACTGAGCTAGGGCGGTCATTCCACCCGGATTGGCCAAGCGACCAAAGAAGGCCGACCGAATCAAGGGGGTCATCCTACTCGGTTTTGGCCGACCGTGCAAAGAAAGGCCAACTAGGGGTGTCATCCTACTCCATTTTGGCCGACCATGCTAAGGAAGCCCAGCCAAGAAAAGGGGGGTCGTCCTACTCGGTTTTGGCAAACCGTGCTAAGTAAGGCCGACCAAGCAAAGGGGGGGTCGTTCTACTCGGTTTTGGCGGACCGTGCTAAGGTGGACCGACCAAGCAAAGGGGGGTCGTCCTACTCTATTTTGGCCGACCGTGCTAACGTGGACAGACCAATTAATGGGGGGTCGTCTTACTCCATTTTGGCTGACCATGGTAACAAAGGCCGACCAAACAAAGGGGGGTCTCGTCCTACTCCATTTTAGCCGACCGTGCTAAGGTGGACCGACCAAGAAAAGGGGGGTCATCTTACTCCATTTTGGCCGACTGTGCCAATGAAGGCCAACCAAAAAAATCGGGGTCATCCTACTTGGTTTTGGCCGACCGTGCAAAGGAAGGCTGACCAAGCAAGGGGGGGGGTCATCCTCGGTTTTGGCCGACCGCGTGAAGGGGCACCGACCAAGCAAAGGGGGGTCGACCTACTTGATGCCCCAAGGTAGCTTCGGAATTTACGCTAAGAGGTGGCCCAAAGAACCTGCACCCATCCTATTTGGCAGTTACTCCCGAAAATCTCAGTCGGATAGTTCATGCCCCGAGATTTTCGGTCGACCAATAAGGAAAGATGCCACACAGTTGCTGAAATCATGGGAGCTCGTCACCTAGTCCGTCCTGCTCGGAGCACTCAAACCGTCACCCCAGGCCACTATAAAAGGGGACCTACGCCCCCACAGAAGGTGGATCCGAATTCTGGAAGGGGAGGTGCTCTTGCTCGCTTTCCGGAATTTTTGCACACTGAGAGAGATTGAAGAGGTCGGCAATCGGGAGGATGAACTTTTCAGGTTGTAAGTGGGTCGGGGTGAGTTTGTACCCGGTCAAATTCTAGTGCATTTCTCACCTCACCCCGTTGTTTTTTTTTCCTTTAAAGTTGCGAAGGGTTTTTTCACGTAAAACTGATCTCTTGTCTCTATTTGGTTTGTTAAATTGTGCCTACTGTTCTAGACCGAAAATTACCCCCCACAAAACCCATGTGATAAACGAGTCTAACTGGTCTTATTGGGTCTACCCGTTTATAAGCGGGTCGGGTACGGATTTAGGGTCTATACACGATTAGTTAAACGAGTCGGGTCTGGGTCTAGGGGTTTTGGACACGACTCGAAACTTGACCCGACACGACCCATTGCCACCCCTACTCCAGACCCTGCATGTTCGTCAATGGGGAACTTTGTTAGATTTTCGACAACGGATTTTGTTGTAGAGATTTAATTGCCACGGTTTTTAAGTCTCGCGTGTGCACTGGATACGACGCGCCTAGGTGTGGTTGAGGCGGCCTTCACGTAGTATGGACAGAGGAATTCTCCCTTGGATGGATAGAGAGTGGTTTTTCCTCTCTCGAGGAGTAAGTAGATATATTTTAAGATTCAATTGGAAACATTTGGCAACCATATTCTCTATTGGGAAGAATATGGAGGATCTAGGCTCTAATCTACAAGAGAGTTCTTAACCATACATAACCTATCATGAGGATTATATACCCTTTAGAAAAATTGTATGGCTTAACCCTAACTAACCTATCACGAGGCTTAGATACCCTTTTAAAAAATTGTATGGCTTAACCCTAAATAACCTATCATGAGGCTTATGTATCCTTTAGAAAAACTATACAACTTTTCATACAAGTTGGGTATGCGTTGGATTGAAACCTGATGTGATCCACGAGGAAAACAACCTAAAAACACTTCCCGGTCAACATAGTGTGCATGGTCTAGACACATCATGTGCATGATGTGTTTTACAACACCCATAAACCAGTTTTGGAAACATCATGCACATGGTTTCACATACTATGTGCATGGAGTGTGACGATGTTCCTCAGAACAGGGTTTCTTTCGATATCATGCGCATTGTTGTTAAGGCATATATGCGCACTAGGCGCCCGGAGACAGCTAGACCCCAGTGCGCCAAGGCGAGCAACACTAAGCGGCGACCTAGACGCACACCTAGTTTTAGGCATTAATTTTTGTTTTTTAAGTAAAATTCAATCCACCCCAATCTTCTTTGTTCATTTTGTTGTTGTATACTTGTTTATACTATGTGTTCATTGTGTTGCATACATTTCATTAGAATATACTCAATATTATGTTAGCAAGTGTTTGTATTCTAGTTGTTCATTTTATTGTTTACTTGTTTATACTATGTATGTGTCATTGTGTTGCATGTATTTGACTATAATATGCTCAATTTCATCATTTGCATGTTAGTAAGGTGTTATATTATTACCTATTACATATGTACATGCAAGTACAGACTAAACATATATACCCGTGCCTGGAGGATGCCTATGCACATAAGGCCACGCCTATGCGTGCCTAGGCTCATAGGCTCCGTCCGAACGTCTAGTCTCGCCTTGACGCCTTGACAACTATGATCATGCATATGATCTAGGGCTTTTGATGCAGCACAATCGTGGCGATAGCGTAGGGGAGGTGGTGGAAGGGCGAAGGGGATTGTCGGCCTCGCACCGATGATACTCCGACCTCACGCCGGCGAGCCTCTAGCTCTTCGATCCTCTCTCAGGACTGCAGTACGAAATCTCTTACAGGAATCAAAAGCAAAATATTGCTATTTTTTTTTCATAATCATTCAATAATTTTATTCATTATACTTGGACCTTTAAATAGTCTTACAATCAAATTCAAAAAAGAAAACAATAACCCCATAGTGATAGATTTGATTTAAATCAAATCTTACCATAATAACTACCCATAATTTTAAAAGATTTGAGTCAAATTAAATCTTGCCCGAAATCCCATAATTAAATAACATCATATCTTTCAAATCTTGCCCATAATACCAACAAATCTTGCATGAAATCCCATAATTAAAAACCATAATTAATAAATCCGAAAATAAAATATTTTTTAAAAAAATAATAATTTTTGAATAAAAATAATATTTTATTTCGAAATTAAGATTTTATTATAAAAATATTTATTTCAGCATTTACCCTGACATTATCAACTTATTAATTGCTTACTAAATCGGATCACGTCGTCAGTTAACCGGTGTGATGAAACGTACGGGCGACCCAGATGTTCCCGTATCATACTCTCCGACTTTGAAAGAATTCCACCTCGAGTTTTGTTTAGTCGCCTAAGTCAGCAGCTGACGATGTAAGTCAAAAAGATTTGATCGTTTGCACATCAACATTATTTACAAAAAAAAAACTTAATAAATATCAATTATAGTAATCTTTATTTTCTACCATTAATTTAAATTATTTTATTTAAATAAGAAACCCCCCTCGCCCCGCCCCCCTCAGTCAATCAATGGTATCCAGTTTTTTTAGTTCAGGATAATGTTCTACGAGAAACATTGTAGACAAATCAAGATTCCAATGCTTCCCACTTCGCTTTTTTGAGGAAAATAGATGTACCGACATCCCATTGGTAAAGGTCCATCATCGAAATTATTGTTATAAGTAGAAATGTAAAAATGTGGTCTTAACACTAAGTATGATATGAAGAGGATAGAGAATAAATCAAGAAGGGTCAAAGAAGTTGCTCACATCAGAATTTCGAAGGTCTACATACACCTAATTAACAAGTACAAAGAGATTGATGATTTCATCCTAGCTAATGAAGTGGATATATAAACCTCATTGGAAAATAAAGTAGAGAAAAGATTTCAAAAATTAAAGGATCCTAGCTAAGTTTTACTTTCAGTCCAAGAGATAGGTCGACAATCCACTAGCAAGATGATCACCCTATTGTCACAGGATGTCATTTTATTGGCAAAACCTATGATCGATGGAGCACACCTCGAACTGGAGATTTTTTAATAGGCTGTGTTTTTGTTTTCTTTTTAGGGCAAATCACAAAAACCTCCAAAGAACTGTACACCTCATTTCATATTATTCCCTCAAACTTTTTTTTGAACAATTTGATCCCTGACCTATGCTTCGTCTACATTTAGCCCCCTCTGTCAACTTTATTCCGAAAATACCCTTGCCCGAGTAAGCATAAATTAAATATCCTAAAACAATCTTGAACTTTTCTGGAAATTGATAGGTGCATATATTTTTGGGATAATAAGCTGATGGAGGGAGCTTATTGCAGATGGAGCATAGTTCAGGGATCAAATTGTTCAAAAAAAGTAGAGGGATAAATATGAAATGCTGTGTATAGTTCAAGGGAGGTTTTTGTAATTTGCCCTACTTTTTTATGTAGAGGCATCTTTATCTCAAAGCCAAATTTAATTGCCCTGAGACTGTTTATTGGCAATTTCAGCAACAAGAAAAGCAAGAGCAGTCTATATAATTTACAAAAAGTATAAAGCTCTTAATATATTCTAGATAGTATAGAGAATCAGATAGTGAACCCTCGAAAAAATTTACTATTGCCAAAGTCCATCTTGTACGACTCGCTTCCATCACAGCAACATCTGAACCACCCGGTCCTTCATTTCAGCATATATGTTCTTATCTCTCTACAGATAATTCGACCGGTTCTGCAAATTACCCGTCAGTATCCTTCAGCAGCTTCTATAAAACCCTCGTAAATCTTCTACTTCCAGATCACAGTCATACGAAGATTGCTGAGGTGTTCAGACCTTTCCGCAAGACTCGAGGCACAACTCTGTAGAGCTTTCCCAGAACTCTGGTTGAGAGGTACATCGGCCTGTCCCATCGTTGCATGAAATCCGGGAACTCTTTTGGTTTGAGTATCTTTGGCATTTAAGCTGGAGCTCCTGTTTTGGCGAACATTTGAACATTGCTCTCAAATGATAACGAACATTTGCACCCTTTTCCTCCAGCAGTGCATGTAAACTTAAATAACAGTTATGTATATCGATATATGTTTGACCATGTGTTCTGGTAAACAACGCTTCATTCATTATTAAAAATACTAAATCATGATTTGAGAGTGCTAGGATTTTATATTAATTTAGGAAAATAATTTTCTGTGATTTTAGATCCATAATGATGCAGTTTTAATTTTTCTTTATGTTCATAGCCTAATTTTAAAGATTTTTGGTGGTCGCCATTTGGGTTGTGTGAGTTTTGGAGTGAGTGTTTGGGGTTGGGTTGGGTTGGAGAGAGAGTCAGAGAGAGAAAAGGGGAGGGGGGGAGGGATAAATATTTATGTTATGCCCAAGGGGGATGAAAAGTAAGAGTTGCCAATCAAGAGATGTCGGCCATAAATAAAAATTTGGATGAGGTTTTGGAACCATTTTTTTTTTTTCTATACTCCTTTTCTTTAAGGATAGAATCTTATTTTCTAGGCTTTTACTGGTGTGGGTTACTCATGGTACATGCAAGCATTTGCCATGAAAGAGCAAAAAGTTATTTTAGGATATATTTGGGTAAAATTCAAAAAAATCACCAGGTGAATTATAGGATTAATAAAACTAGAGGAAAGTGGGTGTATATTATCGGAATAAACGTTTAGACCCCTTTTTTTCTCATGAGTCAAAGAAGTCATGGAACAATACATATAGTCCATACAATGAAATTTAGTTGATGGCGCATTAACTAAAAAACTTTTCAATTCTTCTTGTGGTTTCTTGATATTTTTTTTCTCTTCTACTCCGGACAAAGAATTGAAAAAAAGAACAATTGTTGGACCGTTGATTCGATCAATATGTTGCCTATGAAATCAGCCACCAATTGTTGGACTGCCAGTTCTAGGCACATTACCCCAAAAGTTAAAACATGTCTCGATTGATTTGGAATCAGAGACACACATAAAATTTATTTTAAAATTCACCTGATTTAGTATGATCTCTATCTAAAATTGCGTGCAAATGAAATAAGTATAAAGACCAAAGAGGAGAAAATTAGAGTCCAGTAATAAGAGGTTGGACAATGAAGCTTACCTCTAATGTGAGTCGATGATCCAGAAGGCACGGCGGCCTTTACGGAAGGTAGTCCATTGGTGTATCAGTTTTCACAAGAATAAGTTTCTCATCCCACCATACAAAATATAGGCAGGAGGTAAATGTTGTTCTGCTTAAACCTCATCAAGAAGATCTATATAGGGTGGTCTTCCCGTCAATTACTAGCTATATCCAATGTAATTTGATGGTTCAGCGTTCGGTTAGCATAGAAACAGACGGAATGATAAATTACCGTTCCGAAGCCCTTCATTCCACAAGAACAAATAAATAGTATCAAAATCCCTGGCCATCAGAGCAATATTCATTAATTTGGATGAGGCCTGCATTCAGTAACACCACTGCATGTCATAAAAAATTCTAAACAGAAAGTGTACACTCCCAATTTGTTTCCTGTATAAAGATGTATGAATTCTATATTTAGAACTAATTCAAAACCAAAGTATGTATGATTTCAATGTGGGAAAAATACACCGTTTGAGGGTTATGATGCGCCCGTCAAATTAACAAATTTTTATTTTTTTATTTCTAAGCTCACTATTTGTATAAATTGGCCACCTGAAAAACTATATGATTACATGTGGTTGCTTTCTACCAATGGGTGTCATATATTCAGACATCTGCAGCAAAAAAAATAAAAAAAATATACATAAAAATACTTAATCAACTATTAGCAACTAAGTATGTTTAAAGAGGTCTTAAACAAGATTACTACTCATCCGAAAGAAATCACCGGGTGGAAATATCAATACCTTCCGGTTTAATAAAGGAGAGAAGATCTCACAACTCAAGTTCACCTTGATTAAGTCTACTAACACTCATACATGCTATAGAGATACTGGACTCCAATATTGCCTCTTCATGATTACTATTTCCAAAGTAATAGGTTCAGCGTTCGGTTAGCATAGAAACGGACGGAATGAAAAATTACCGTTCCGAAGTCCTTCATTCCACCGGAACAATTAAATAGTATCTGTTGAACTAATTCAAGACTATTACTAAATTATGTGTTCTTGTAAACGATATGTATATCGATATATGTTTGACCATGTGTTCTTGTAAATGTCGCTTCATTCATTATTAAAAAAACTAAATAATGATTTGAGAAAGCTAGGATTATATATTAATTTAGCAAAATAATTTTCTGTGATTTTAGATCGATAATGATGCAGTTTTAATTTTCATTTGGGTTTTGTGTGTTTTGGAGTGAGTGTTTGGGGTTGGGTTGGGTTGGAGAGAGAGACAGAGAGGGGGGCGGGGGGGATAAATATTTATGTTATGAACAAGAGGGATGAAAAGTAAGAATTACCAAGAGGGATGAAAAGTAATAGAGAGTCATTTTTGTTTTCTATATTCATTTTCTTTAAGGATTGAATCTTATTTTCTAGGCTTTTATTGGTGTGGGTTACTCATGGCACATACACGCATTTGCAATGAAAGACTAAAAAGTTCTTTGAGGATATATTTTCGTAAAGTTCAAAAATGTCTCAAGATGAATTATAGGATTAATAAAACCATAGGAAAGTGGGTGTATTATGGGAATAAAAGTTAGTTTAGACCCCTTTTTTTCTCATGAGTCAAAGAAGTCATTGAACAATACATATAGTCCATACAATGAAATTTAGTTGATGGCGCATTAAATAAAAAACTTTTCAATTCTTCTTGTGGTTTCTCGATCTCTTTTTTCTCTTCTACTCCGGACAAGAATTGAAAAAGAGAATAATTGTTGGACCGTCGATTCGATCAATATGTTGCCTATGAAATCAGCCACCAATTGTTGGACTGTCAGTTCTAGGCACATTACCCCAAAAATTAAAACATGTCTCGATTGATTTGGAATCAGAGACACACATATAAAATTTATTTTAAAATTCACCTGATTTAGTATGATCTCCATCTAAAATTGCGTGCAAATGAAATAAGTATAAAGACCAAAGAGGAGAAAATTAGAGTCCAGTAATAAGAGGTTGGACAATGAAGCTTACCTCTAATGTGAGTCGATGATCCAGAAGGCACGGCGGCCTTTACGGAATGTAGTCCATTGGTGTATCATTTTTCACAAGAATAAGTTTCTCATCCCACCATACAAAATATAGGCAGGAG
Source organism: Chamaelirium japonicum (assembly GCA_947650365.1). Classification (NCBI taxonomy): domain Eukaryota; kingdom Viridiplantae; phylum Streptophyta; class Magnoliopsida; order Liliales; family Melanthiaceae; genus Chamaelirium; species Chamaelirium japonicum. Next base: position 71,446,353 of record OX393553.1, on the reverse strand, counting down.
GTAAATGTTGTTCCGCTTAAACCTCATCAAGAAGAGCTATATAGGGTGGTCTTCCCGTCAATTACTAGCTATATCCAATGTAATTTGATGGTTCAGCGTTCGGTTAGCATAGAAACAGATGGAATTATAAATTACCGTTCCGAAGCCCTTCATTCCACAAGAACAAATAAATAGTATCCAAATCCCTGGCCATCAGAGCGATATTCATTAATTTGGATGAGGCCTGCATTCAGTAACACCACTGCATGTCATAAAAAATTCTAAACAGAAAGTGTACACTCCCAATTTGTTTCCTATATAAAGATGTATGAATTCTATATTTAGAACTAATTCAAAACCATAGTATGTATGATTTCTATTTACGAACAGAAGGGATAGTGTATGAATTCTATGTTTAGAACTAATTCAAAACAATGATATGATTGATCAATGTGGGCAAAATAAATCTATTTGAGCAGCCCTTCGGAGCCGGAGCCGGAGCCGGAGGCGGAGGCGGAGCCAGAGCCGGAGGCGGAGGCGGAGCCAGAGCCGGAGGCTGGGGATTCAAGCACTGCTGGGCGGCATCTGGTGTGATCATGGCCGATTGGGATGGGAGCCTCGGAGTTCTGCACGGCACCCATTCGCTGGAGTTGATCTTGTGGCTGTTGGACGGGCTTGGGGAGTCGAATTCTCAGTATCAAAGAAGTAGCCTGGCACACAATCACCTGAAATTAGCCAAGACCAAATCTTTGTTAATTAAAATTTTCTTGAAATTTTCTGTATTTAATTTGTTCAACCGATTGAAAAGGGAAAAAGAAAGAAGAAACGATGGGGAAGAACAGAAAAAGGAAATTGGGATTTCTCGAATCCCCTGATCCTTAGGAAATTGGGAAAGAAGATGGAAGAAAGAACCATGACCTTTGAGTCTCCACCAGCCTTGCCACCGACGCCGCCGGAGGGACCCTGATCAACCCTTGACCGCTTCGCCGCAGGGGGCTTCGCTCTGGAGGACTTGTCGTTCCCAGAGGTCTGAGGCATCTCAGGGCTCGTTCGCTGCCGCTCTGCCTCCGCTTCTCGTATCCCCTGCAGGGTTATGGTCCGAGACCTTGGCCTCCTCCTGGGGACACTCGCCGGAACTTGTGGCGAATTCACGGAGGCCGGAGGCTGACGGGATAATGCAATCAGCACCTCGGCAGCGATCTCGGGATTCTCTCGTGCTCGCTTGACCCAATCCCTGTCGTTATCGTCCTCCATTGCCGGAATAGGGACGGAGAATGAGAGAGAGATTAGGGTGTGAAGATGGTGGAAGAGAGAGAGAGAGAGAGAGAGAGAGAGATTAGGGTTTGAAGTCGGTGAAGAGGTGGAGAGCGGGAGAGAGAGAGCAGCTGGTTTGAAGTCGGCGCAGTAATAAAACAATCGAATAGAGCCCTAACAACCTCCTTATATAGATTTATATAGATTGTGTTTTTGGCGGTCCATTGTCCAGTGACCGTTGGGATCAAGTTACCGTTTGGAATTATACGAGAAACCATCATCAGTTCCTTTGTATGTGCCTGGCGTCAACAACGGTGGTGCCAGTGGCGGCGTGCATGAAGACGGCGGCAGTGGTGGTGGTGGTGCAAAGGTAGTGGCCGCGGCGGTCGTAGTTGTGGCAGTGTGGTGCATGGGGATGGTTCATGATGGCCGTTGTTAATTGTGGCGACGGTGGTGGTGCATGATGGAGACGACAACGGTGCATGACGGTGTTGGTGGTGGCCACTTCCGTTTGTGAGATGATTTGATTTGTTTACGACAAATGCATGCTCGTGCCTATCGGCACTACAGCGGGTCGCCTTTGGCGATAACACATCTGTCAGCACAACATCGAGCGGCCTTCGGTGGCAAGACACCCACCGGGCATCACCACCCCCACCCACACCGTCGTATTTGGCGGCAACACACCTAACCGCCTTCAGCGGCCACACATCCTCAGCCAACTTCAAGCCGCCTTCAGCGGCTACACTTCTTAGTTATAGTGCGTACCCGTGTCCATCGGCACTTGGGCGGCCGCCTTCAGCGACCACACTTCCCCGGCCGACTTCGGCACAACTACCTTCGGCAGCAAAATATTTTCAACAAGGGCATCCACAGTTGGCGAGGAGTGGCAAAATTTATTCAGCTGCGCCCACATTCGCCGAGGGAGGTAAAATTAGCTCTGCGGCGCTCACATTCGCCGGGAGCCCCCATATTGTGCTGTTGCACTTATTTTTTATTGTGGACCCACACTGTCGATGAGGGAGCTGCAAGCATCATGGCCACCTGGGCATCACATAGTCAACCACATGTGACTATTGAAAATGCCCTTTCACCTGTCGAATATGCATGCCCGTGCCGATTGGCACAAAGCGGGTGCCTTCAATGTGACCAATGCCCCCCCACCCTCGGAGAGAGAGAGAGAGAGAGAGAGAGAGAGAGAGAGAGAGAGAGAGAGAGAGAGAGAGAGAGAGAGAGAGAGAGAGAGAGAGAGTGGGGAAGAGGGAGAGAGAGAGAGAGAGAGAGAGAGAAGAGAGAGAGAGAGAGAGAGAGAGAGAGAGAGAGAGAGAACCATCTCGATCACACTATGCCGATGAATCGCAACCCTCCCAATCGCACTCTCTGATGAATCGCAACCCTTCCGATGAATTGTATCCCTTCCGATCGCACTTCCGATACATTGCACTCACCAATCGATCTGACGATCTAAAATCAATCTTCGTTTGTTTCGATGGCCCAAACCCATGCATGCATGTGGTGTATCTCCCTATCTCTCAACCATTCCTTATCTCAAACGAACAACACCCCCTCATCTCTCTGGGATTATCTCTTCATCCTCTCAACCTCAACCCCAGCACCTCACGTTCCATCCTCTCTAATCACATCCGTCCCTTCACAACCGAAGTCCGATCACAAACCTTCAGTCATGCATGTTCACCTTAATTCCGATCATTTATTTTACTCCTAAATAAATTATGCCCCCAATCATGAGATCCTAGCCGTCCAAGATGGGCCCAACACAATACCCATGCACTCAAAAACCCATTTCCAGCCTCCTTCTATCCTTAACACCCGATCACAACCTCCGACCGGAGCCCATGCATCACGTCGACCCCCCCGGTCGTGATCTCTCTTTCTCTACCTATCTTCTCTCCCTCCGAACTTGTCTCTCTCATTCTTTCCATCCGATCGCAGCCGTCCCTTGTATCCCCATTCCACCCCAGTCGTCCGTATACCTTCAAATCCGAGAACCCATGCATGATCCCCTCCAGGGATTCTCTCAACCGAAGCTTTCTCTCTCTCTCTCTCTCTCTCTCTCTCTCTCTCTCTCTCTCTCTCTCTCTCTCTCTCTCTCTCTCTCTCTCCTCCCTATTTTTTCGATGAGCCTTCCCCTTCTTCCGCGATCCCTTCTCTCTGATCTCTCTAACTCTCGGATCTCTCTCTCTCTCTCTCTCTCTCTTATCTCTTTCCATAACCGCCAATTCGATTCTCTCTCTAAAAATCCTGCGACCCACGTTTCTCTCTTCCCTCTCTCTAGAACTATTGCAGTCGTCCTCGACACCTCAGCCCATGCAACCGATCAAGTCGCCCCACCTCTCTGAAGCCGTTCAAGATCCTCATCCGATTTTCTCTCCCCCGTTTCCTATCTTCTCTCTTTACTATTCTCTCTCTCTAAACCTTAGTTGTGCTCGTGCGACTTCTTCTTTCTCTTCCTCCCTTCCAAACGTAGAGAGGGAGAGAGATCGGAGAGAGAGAGAGAGAGAGAGAGAGAGAGAGAGATACGGGGGGAGAGAGAGATTATGGAGAGAGAGAAAACAAGGGAGAGAGACAAAGAGAGAGAAGGAGGCCGGGGAGAGAGGGAGACCGAAAGAAAACGGGAGAGAGAGAGAGATCGGAGGAAGAAGAGAGGGAACGACTGTGATCGCGAGAGAGTTTTGTCTAGTTAGCATTTGGTTCCATTTTGTCTAGTCAGCACAAAACCGTTGTCCCTTGTTATATAGATGTTTCTCGTAGAACATATATCCTCAACCTGAGAAACTGGATACCATTGATTGAATTGAGGGGGTTGGGGGAAGGAGGGTTTCTTATTTAAATAAAATAATTTAAAGTAATTGTAGAAAATAAAGATTACTATAAATGATGTTTATTAAGTTTTTTTTTTAGTAAATAATGTTGATGTACAAACTATTCTTCTCTACAAACCTGAAATGTGTGTACAAACCAATCCAAAACTTCATTTTTTAGACTAAGTCTAGATCTTGCGCATGAAAAGCCCCAGATCATGCGCGTGATATTTAGAGAAACCCTGCCCTGTTCTAGGGAACATTGTCACACTCCATACACATCGTCTTTGAAACCAGGTGCATGATGTTTCCAGAACTGGTTTATGGGTGTTATAAAGCACATCATGCACAAGATGTGTCCAGAACATGCGCACTATGTCTACCTGGAAGTATTTTTAAGTTGGTTTCCTCGTGGATCCGTATGATCAGGTTTGGATCCAACTCATATCCAACTTGCATGAAACGATGTACAGTTTTTATAAATGATATATAAGTCTCATGATAGGTGTGGGTGCAAATTTTAGCAAGAAGCCTACAAATCGCGGGACCCACTAGCCTTGCCTGGTGGGCCCACAGAGACTACCGCGGGACCCACTAACACCTCGGCGGCGATCTCGGGATTCTCTCGTGCTCGCTTGACCCAATCCCTGTCGTTGTCGTCCTCCATTGCCGGAATAGGGACGGAGAATGAGAGAGAGATTAGGGTGTGAAGATGGTGGAAGAGAGAGAGAGAGAGAGAGATTAGGGTTTGAAGTCGGTGAAGAGGTGGAGAGCGGGAGAGAGAGAGCAGCTGGTTTGAAGTCGGCGCAGTAATAAAACAATCGAATAGAGCCCTAACAACCTCCTTATATAGATTGTGTTTTTGGCGTTCCATTGTCCAGTGACCGTTGGGATCAAGTTACCGTTTGGAATTATACGAGAAACCATCATCAGTTCCTTTGTATGTGCCTGGCGTCAACAATGGTGGTGCCAGTGGCGGCGTGCATGAAGACCGCGGCAGTGGTGGTGGTGGTGCAAAGGTAGTGGCCGTTGTTAATTGTGGCGACGGTGGTGGTGCATGATGGAGACGACAACGGTGCATGACGGTGTTGGTGGTGGCCACTTCCGTTTGTGAGATGATTTGATTTGTTTACGACAAATGCATGCTCGTGCCTATCGGCACTACAGCGGGTCGCTTTCGGCGACAACACATTTATCAGCACAACATCGAGCGGCCTTCGGTGGCAAGACACCCACCGGGCATCACCACCCCCACCCACACCGTCGTATTTTGCGGCAACACACCTAACCGCCTTCAGCGGCCACACATCCTCAGCCAACTTCAGGCCGCCTTCAGCAGCTACACTTCTTAGTTATAGTGCGTACCCGTGTCCGTCGGCACTTGGGCGGCCGCCTTCAGCGGCCACATATCCCCGGCCGACTTCGGCACAACTACCTTCGGCAGTGAAATATTTTCGAAAGGGGCATCAACAGTTGGCGAGGGGCGGCAAAATTTATTCAGCGGCGTCCACATTCGCCGGGGGAGGTAAAATTAGCTCAGCGGCGCTCACATTCGCCGGGAGCCCCCGTATTGAGCTGTTGCACACATTTTTTATTGTGGACCCACACTGTCGATGAGGGAGCTGCAAGCATCATGGCCACGTGGGCATCACATAGTCAGCCACATGTGACTATTGAAAATGCCCTTTCACCTGTCGAATAAGCATGCCCGTGCTGATTGGCACAAAGCGGGTGCCTTTAATGTGACCAATGCCCCCCCAACCCTCGTAGAGAGAGAGAGAGAGAGAGAGAGAGAGAGAGAGAAAGAGAGAGAGAGAGAGAGTGGGGAAGAGGGACAGAGACGGAGCGAGAGAGAGAGTGTGTGTGTGTGTGTGGAAGAGAGATACAGAGAGATTATGGGGAAGAGAGAGAGAGAGAGAGAGAGAGAGAGAGAGAGAGAGAGAGAGAGAGAGAGAGAGAACCCTCTCGATCACACGATACCGATGAATCGCAACCCTCCTAATCGCACTCTCCGATGAATCGCAACCCTTTCGATGAATGGTATCCCTTCCAATCGCACTTCCTATACATTGTACTCACCTATCGATCGGATGATCTAAAATCAATCTTCGTTTGTTTCGATGGTCCAAACCCATGCATGCATGCGGTGTATCTCCCCATCTCTTAACCATTCCTTATCTCAAACGAACAACACCCCCTCATCTCTCCGGGATTCTCTCTTCATCGTCTCAACCTGAACCCCAGCACCTCACGTTCCATCCTCTCTAATCACATCCGTCCCTTCCCAACCGAAGTCTGATCACAAACCTTCAGTCATGCATGTTCACCTTAATTCCGATCATTTGTTTTCCTCCTAAATAAATAATGCCCCCTATCATGAGATCCTAGCCATCCAAGATGGGCCCAACCAAATACCCATGCACTCAAAAACCCATTTCCAGCCCCCTTCTATCCTTAACACCCGATCACAGCCGTCCGACCGGAGCCCATGCATCACGTCGACCCCCCTGGTCGTGATCTCTCTTTCTCTACCTATCTTCTCGCCCTTCTAACTTGTCTCTCTCATTCTTCCCATCCAATCGCAGTCGTCCCTTGTATCCCCATTCCACCCCAGTCGTCCGTATACCTTCCAATCCGAGAACCCATGCATGATCCCCTCCAGGGATTCTCTCAACCGAAGCTCTCTCTCTCTCTCTCTCTCTCTCTCTCTCTCTTCTCCCTATTTTTTCGGTAAGCCTTCCCCTTCTTCCGCGATCCCTTCTCTCCGATCTCTCTAACTCTCTCTCTCTCTCTCTCTCTCTCTCTCTTATCTCTTTCCATAACCGCTAATTCGATTCTCTTTCTAAAATCCTACGGCCCATGTTTCTCTCTTCCCTCTCTCTAGAACTATTGCAGTCGTCCACGACACCTCAGCCCATGCAACCGATCAAGTCGCCCCTCCTCTCTGAAGCCGTTTGAGATCCCTGTTCGACCATCTCTCCCCCGTTTCCTATCTTCTCTCTTTACTATTCTCTCTCTCTAAACCTCAGTTGTGCTCGTGCGACTTCTTCTTTCTCTTCCTCAACTCCAAACGTAGAGAGGGAGAGAGATCGGAGAGAGAGAGAGAGAGAGAGAGAGAGAGAGAGAGAGATACGGGAAGAGAGAGAGAGATATGGGGGGAGAGAGAGAGAGATCATGGAGAGAGATAGAAAACAAGGGATAGAGACAAAGAGAGAGAGAGGAAGAGCCGGGGGGAGAGAGAGACCGAGAGAGAATGGGAGAGAGAGAGGGAGAGAGAGAGAGAGAAATCCGGGGGGAGAGAGAGAGAGAGATCGGAGAAAGAAGAGAGGGAACGACTGTGATCGCGAGAGAGTTTTGCCTAGTCAGCATTTGGTTCCATTTTGTCTAGTCAGTACAAAACCGTCGTCCCTTGTTATATAGATGTTTCTTGTAGAATATATATCCTCAACCTGAGTGACTGGATACCATTGATTGAATTGAGGGGTGGCGGGGGAAGGGGGGTTTCTTATTTAATTAAAATAATTTAAAGTAAAGTAGAAATTAAAGATTACTATAAATGATGTTTATTAAGTTTTTTTTTTGTAAATAATGTTGATGTGCAAACTATTCTTCTCTACAAACCTGGAATGTGTGTACAAACCAGTCCAAAACTTCATTTTGAGATTAAGTCTGGATCTTGGGCATGAAAAGCCCCAGATGATGCGCATGATATTTAGAGAAACCCTGTTCTGGGAAACATTGTCACACTCCATACACCTCGTCTTTGAAACCAGGTGCACGATGTTTCCAGAACTGGTTTATGGGTGCACATGTACAAGATGCATGTTTCTAGACCATGCGCACTATGTCTACTTGGAAGTGCTTTTAAGTTGGTTTCCTCGTGGATCCGTATGATCAGGTTTCGATCCAACTCATACCCAACACGCATGAAACGATGTACAGTTTTTCTAAATGGTATATAAACCTCAAGATAGGTAATGAATGGTTAAGGACTCTCGTAGACTAGAGCCTAGATCCTCCATATTCTTCCCAATAGAGAATATGGTTGCCAAATTTTGCCAATTGAATCTTAAAATATATCCACTTACTCCTCGAAAGAGGTAAACCCTCTCTCTACCCATACAAGGGAGAATTCCTCTCTCCATACTATGTGAAGGCCTCAACCTCACCTATGTGCGCGGAACCTAGTGCTCACACGAGAGTCCAAAATCGTGGCGATTAAATCTCTTCCACAAACTCTATTGTCGAAAATCTAACAAAGGTTCCCATCGACAAACATGCAGAGTCTATAGGAAATATAGTACTAGCGTCCGCATGATCAGTAAAACGGAGCTTTCTTCGAGCTTCATGGGCCAAGTTTCTAAGTGATGGAAGTAAAGAACAGGGAAGACTAAGGAATTCAACACTTTAACTAAGCTTCATGGGCCAAGTTATGTGAATCTAATCTTTGCAGCATTTTGAATGCGCTTTACTCTTTTTGTTACATATATAGACTACTCTGGCTCTAGTTCGAGTAACCTGCCATTGACACAGGTGGTGTCGGTGCGCCACCATGGGTTTTTCCAAGAAAATTATTTTTTTGTGACAATAGGGTAATCATCTTGCTAGTTAGGAAGTGTCTTATGAGCTAGGCTTGGATAGGCTACTAGTATGCCGACCCGTTTCATGGATGGAAGTGTCCATAGAGAACAAAAACTATTATTATGTATTCAAAATAAGCCATTGACAAGTAAGACTTAGACCAATAGTTTGTACCTATTGAATATCTAACACCGATCTATTCCAAACAAGGATAATTCTTCCTTGAATTATTTTTGGTAGGAACTACGGGGTTTCTATTCATAGCGCTCCAACCTTGGAATCGGAAATATTATTGCTAGAAGCCATCTTTGCTGTAACTAAGGAGGAGATGAAGCTACGGACAATGAAAGAGAAGAAAGATCTGTGCTCTTGAAGGGAGTATGTTGCCAATGCATCAACACAGGCTTGTGGTCCCTCCTAACATTAGAGAACCTACAAGGAAAGAAACCACGAGAGACCATTATGCACTTAGACACGATACTATGTATCTGCTATCGTGGAGAAAGGTCTCCATCCGATAGGAGGTGAATGAGGACCACATTGTCCGCCTCCACAATAACAGTGGACGCGTCAACTCTTTGTAGGCTCGCAGTCCTAGAACTAAAGCCTTGATCTCGATTTTGATGACTTCACAAACGCCGAAGGTGGCCCCTTCCGAAAGGATATGAGAGTACGAGCTATCCCTGATGATAGCACATGTAGCTAATAGAGATATGTTCATTGCTCCATCGACATTGACCCCTAGGACACTCGGGTCTGGTGGTAACTAGTGCGAAGGGTGCATCTTTGGGCCCCGGGGATGAGCCGAGGTGAGGTCTCTGAATAGGGCATTGGAGGCAGTCAAAATAGATTATGGTTTAGGTCGTTCTCTATCGAATATCCATCTCATAGCGAGATTGATACCCCACCTCCTTTGCCAATCGATATCCTCACCCTCCTTTCGATCGAGTCTCTCTCTCTCTCTCTCTCTCTCTCTCTCTCTCTCTCTCTCTCTCTCTCTCTCTCTCTCTTCGGCATCTCTTTCCAGTTGGATCCTCTCTCTTTCCGGTAGTGCGACCATATTAGAGCTATGACTCTATTTTCTCTCCCTTGTTTGTGATGATTGAGATCTTCTACGAGGTGACAAGTGCTTGCTTCGGCCAAGTGCTTGCCTCCAATGGGGTCTCATCCATCCACACCTATCTTAGCTTATCTCTCCCCTTTTGGCCTCCTTCATTGTCGACTTCCATCACCGTCGGTTTCCTCCACTATTATCCTTAGGGATCCTTGCCAGTTCCTCGGTTAACCTACTTGCAGGTTGGCAGGGTTTCCTCGGTTGTTGTACTTGTAGGTCAATCGGGTTCCTAGGATAACTTGCTTACAGGTCGTCATGGTATTATCTTTACTTTACAAAATAAAAATGATGATATTTGATATATTTTTTCTTTCTTTTATTAAGCAAACTAATGTTGGTTTATACTTTATATCAATTTGACGGGGGGCATTAGATGCAGTGGTACTATTAGTCCTACCTTGATAGTGGAAGTTTAAAGAATAAGAAAAAAAATAGGAATAGTAACATGGTATCAGAGCTAGGCCCCACCACGTCTCCCCTCCATGTGGTCCCATCGCACCCTCTTTCTCCCTCTGATCGAGATCTTCTCCCTCCCTCCGATCGAGAGATGCTCTTTATGCGTGCAGGTGTTGAGAATAGTCCCACATTGGTAAAGGGGAGGGAGTTCCACTTCCTTATATATTGTTGACCCTTATCTCTCATCACCGGTTTTGAGGGGGCACGGGAATCGTAACAGATTCCTGACCTTCTAGATGGCCCATGGGATGATGGAGCCATATTTGAAGGAGAACTTGCTAGTTTTCTCCAAGCATAGTTGACGTTCAATCCATTGACTGAGGGTTCTCCAATTGCCTTCCATGTTGAACTTGCACCACCACGTCGGCCCCTTGAGTAGGCTTTGTCACACCAGTGATACTCCCGCCTTGGGTTAGAGATGACAGAAGCTCAAGTGAGGTCTGTATATCTTAGTGAGAACTTGCACCCACTAATTATTTGGGTTTTTATTTAGAAATAGCCAAGCCAGCTTCATAACAAGGGCTTTGTTGACGACTGCAAGTTTCTACACACCCAAGTCGCCATCTAGTTTGGGTTTGAAGAATTTGTTCCAACCAAGCAAGTAGGTGGTGCTTGCTAGATTCAAAACCTCACCAGAAATCATGTTGAATGGAATTAAGTTTGTTAATCACTGTTTGCGGGATAAACATAGTAGACATGAAGTATATAGGAATAGAAGACAAGAACGACTTGAAGAGAATCGTTTTGCCGGCGAGCGAGAGGGTGACTTCCAACCTTTGAGCTTGGATTTCAGTTTGTCCGCAAGAAGGGAGAAATCTTTATTCTTCGATCTGCCTTAGAATAAGGGAAATTCGAGATAAAGTTAATCTTGATTCAAAATCATAACCTCTAATCTGACAGAAGTCGACCCCTGACACACACTGGGCACATTACGGGAGAAGGTGGTCTCAGATTTAGCATAGTTAGCATTTAGCTCCCTCCATTAGCTTTTTATCCCAAAAAGACGCTTATCAATTTCCAATATGACTCAAAATTGTTTTAGAATATTTAATTTACGCTTACTCGGGCAAGGGTATTTTCAGGATAAAAGTTGACCGAGGGGGCTAAATGTAGGCGGAGCATAGTTCAGGGATCAAATTGTTCAAAAAAAAAAGTTGAGGGACTAATATGAAATGAGGTGTATAGTTCATAGGAGGGTTCTTGTGATTTACCCTAAAAAGAAAACAAAAACCCAGTCTAGTAAAAAGGCTCCAGTTTGGGAAGGATGGGATTGGTTGTCCCTAATTTGCACGAGTTTAGGTGAAATTTGTCTCTAGGAAATAGCTAGCTAGTCTTCTAGGTGTGCATGCACCAAGGACGGATGAAGCACATGTTGAAGATGTGGCTCGAATTTGGACAGCTCATGCGCACGACCCGCCCACCCTAGAAATGTTGATGTGCCATTCAAAAAGGTGAACATCTCTCTCTAGGTGGTTGTGCGTTCGACATAGAGCCCGACTTTCTCGATGCGTGCTTCATCAGAAAGATGAGATTGGCTACAAGTGATCGTGCGCATGACTTTCCCAGGTCATGGGCACGACCGTGTCTGGCTGCATGAGTCAGCCCAAGTCATACACATTTTGACTTTCCTTTTGGGGCTGTTTGAGGGGAATTTCGGGATTAATTTTATGTAACCTATTCCCTTAATATATAAAGTGGTCTAGGGTTTTGGGAAGGTGTGTGGAAAACATTGTTTACTTTGAGGAAGGCTTGGAGAGGGTTTGGAGAAGAAGGAAGTGCTCTCGACGAATGGAGTTCATCTTGTTGGATTAGAACGTTGCTCGTAACTCTATTTGGTTCTTCGTTCTAGTGGATCATCCGATCATCTTCGCCCATATTTTTTTCGGCAAGGGTTTCCATGTAAATCTCTCAACTCCCTCTCTATGATTATTTTGTGGTTGTTTTCTTTTTTGCTTTGCTATTTCTCTATTTTTGTTGGATTCCTTGTTCCGCATTGATTCATCGGTGAATCGTCTTTTGTAATTGATCTTTGTTATCCCACGTGGTCGGAACGATTCGGTATCGGAAGTCTAGTGGGATCCTCAACAGCACCTGACTAGCGATCGACCTTCATCACCTTGTTTTCCATGTACAACCTACCCATAGGATAATTTCTGAACTAATAATATTATGCAAAATTTCATAAATTGGACTTTGGCAATAGTAAATTTAAATACAAATCGGATAGTGTGTCTCGACGAAATGGCTGCACTCTGCAAAAAATAGATTCATATAAAGAGAGCAGGACACTCTATCCAGAGCCCAAAGGCCGCAAACTATAATGTGCATAGCGCATATTGAGCATAACTCCGATAAGCTAGATCCCAACTTAAAATAAGTTCTTTCAAAGTAGTTGAAGTGTTGAATTCCTTAGTCTCCTATGTTCTTTACTTCCATCACTAAGAAACTTGGCCCATGAAGCTTGATTAATAGGGTTTCTTTGCATATCTTGCGCATGATGGCTTTCATGCATAAGATCCAGACTTAGTCTCAAAAATGAAGTTTTGGACTGGTTTGTACACACATTCTAGGTTCGTAGAGAAGAATAGTTTGCACATCAACATTATTTACAAAAAAAAACTTAATAAATATCATTTATAGTAATCTTTATTTTCTACGATTAATTTAAATTATTTTATTTAAATAAGAAACCCCCCTTCCCCCGCCCCCCTTAGTCAATCAATGGTAACCAGTTTCTTTGGTTCAAGATATATGTTCTATGAGAAACATTGTAGACAAATCAAGATTCCAATACTTCCTTCTTTGCTTTTTTGAGGAAAATAGATGTACTGACATCCCATAGTTAAATGTCCATCATTGAAATGATTGATATACATAGAGTTTTTGCTCTCATTCCGTAGGACCGCCATTTGTGATACTTCAGTCCATGAGATAGGTCGACAATTGTCACATTGTATGCACGGAAAAAAGATTCGGGTCGTCTTTATTGCGAACACACGAAGATTACAAAATCCGGGACCCGGGGACTCGGGGGTGGTGAGCTGGGTGCGGCGAAGATTTGATCAGGAGATTATGGGAGAGATCCTCTGGAGGGTCCCTTAGATTCGCGTCTCCACGTTACTTCGTGCGAGAGCACTGAAGGGGTTGTCCACGACAGAGACCCTTACAGGATGAAGGTTTCTTGAGAGACTAAGGAGTCTTCGTCGTAGCTTTTGTCCCTTCTGTGCTTTGTGCTTTCTCGTTTAGGGGGTTTTTGGCTTCGCTCCTTGGTCTTTCTATCTCTCTCAGCTCTTGCCAGATTTCAGTGTCCTTGATCGCCGGTTCGCGGCGTCGATCGTGCTTTTGGCGTCGGCTTTGGCGTGGCTTTGGTTTTTGCTTTGCTTTGGCGCTTGCACTTGAATGTAGAAGGGTAAAGGCTTGCGATGCTTTAGTTCTTCCGGACTTCGCATTGTATCAGCAAGAACGTGCGGTGCTTTGTTCGTGACCCTCATAGTTGCTTAGCTTTGGCACGTGCGTTGCTTTGGCGCGGGCTTTACCGGTGCTTTTGCTTCGGCTTCTTGCGTTGACTTTTACTTTGCTTTGACTTGATCTTCTCCTTGAATGATGATGGTGATGTCTTCCAATTCTTCTTTATTCTTTCGGCTTCCTCGACGGTTGTGGCATCAACTTGACTTCTCCTCTTCTACGGGCTTCTTTGGCGTGATTGGAGTTTGAAAGCTTTCGTTTTGAAGGCGACGGGTGTAGCGCCTCTTCGGATGTCCTTCTCCAAGCTTTCTTCTTCGTGAATGGAGTGAACATTATTGAAGACGATGAGGTGATGCCGCTTCAATCTTCTTCCTCGGGCTTTTGGGCTTGATCGAAGTAAAAGGCTTGATGAAGATGACGGAGTGATACCACTTTGATCTTCTTCTCCGGGCTTTTGGGCTTGATCAGAGTTGAAGGCTTGATTAAGATGACGGGGTGATGCCGCTTTGATCTTCTTCTCCGGGCTTTTGGGCTTGATCGGAGTCGAAGGCTTGATGAAGGCGATGGGGTGATGCCGCTTCGATCTTCTTCTTTGGGCTTTTGGGCTTGATCGAAGTTGAAGGGTTGATGAAGACGACGGGGTGATGCCGCTTCGATCTTCTTCTTCAGGCTTTTGGGCTTGATCGGAGTTGAAGGCTTGATGAAGACAATGGGGTGATGCCGCTTCGATCAAGTTGACTGGAGTCGATGGATTCGACAAGTCCGATCAGACTCGAAGCTTGCATCAGACCAGGTAATGGCAATATTATTTCTTGTAGGGTGACGATGTTGCTATTTGACAGTAGTGGAACCGTCTCTCTTGTCGAAGCAAGAGGCAGTTGTTTGAGTTTGAGAAGCCACTGAGGCATGAGGCGCAGAACCGGCGCAGCTTGGATAAGAAACAGAGTATGTTGCATGGATTTTGGCTTAAAGCTGATGCGCATTCTTTGTCTTGACATCGATGCTTCCTTGACTTCAAGTATCGCGTTGCTAGAAGGTTGCATTGGATTTGCAGGTGGATGTGTTTTGTCCCGCTTCACCGCTTTAGCCTCTTGGGTTCGAGGAGCTTTAGCTGGAAAGACTTCTATAACGAGGTCTTTCGCCTGGTAAAACTTGGCGTCAGTACGGTATGCTTCGGCCTCATTGAATGACTTGTTATCAGCAACGATGCACTTCTTCACGCCTTCCTCATAGTACTTGAGGCATTGGTGCCAAATGGACACCACGATACCATTTTTATGTAGCCATGGTCTTCCCAGTAGGAGGTGATATGATGTCTGGCAGTCAATGACGTAGAAGAGGACCGTCGTGTCGAGCCAACTGATTGAAAGCTTTACACGAATGATCTCGATGGTGGACTGTCCGCCTTGGTTGAGCCATTTAATGACCAACTGGCTTTGTAAGAGCTGGTCGATGATGATGCTGAGCTGCGTCATTGTTTGAATGGGCATGATATTGACCGCGGAGCCACAATCCAGCAGGATTTGATTTACCGACTTCTCCTTGATGTACCCCGTGACATATACAGGACGGTTGTGCAGTCGTGCTCCGAGTTGTAGATCTTCATTTGAGAAAGTTATTGCTGCATCACAGGAGGCAACAGTTCTGCCCTTCTTACCATCTTTCCTCTTTCTCTTGTAGTTGTCTAGATTAGTCAAGGCCGCGACCATTGCTAGGCGAGCTTTCTTCGAGAGTTGCAATGCTTCTATGAGCGGCAAGTGCAAAATTGACTCGTTGCCTCATCGTTAGAAGCGGTGCCCTTTTCATCGAAGCCGTCTCTTTCGTCATCGGAGGCGCTTTCTTTAGAGGACTCAACTTCATGCTCCTCTCCTAGTATCTCGTGAACTCCGACCATGCAACAAAAGACTCTAAGGTACTGATCGGCTGAGAGGAAGTGATCTAAAAAGAATTCTTACAACGTTGCCGGTTCTGGAGGGCTTTGCTGGAGAAGATCATCTAGATTTTTTGGCGGCACTTTGAATGCTTTTCTTCCTGGAGCTTTGCTTTTCTTCTTGTAGGTTCTTCGTTTGGGGAGCTTTCTTATCACCCGATCTAGCTTGTAATGTCTCGCCTATCGTGGCCTTCACCTTTGAGGTATTATGATCTATATGTCTTCATCGGTGGATTCTCCCTTGCCAATGTGAAGATTTAGAGTGGCAGCTGCAGGTTCTTCATCGATCGAAGATATTTGCTCTTCTGGAGGCCCTGCTGGTTCGTCTTCTGATCCCTAGCTGGTGGGCTTGATCTTTTCCATTCAAACGGACGAAGGTTTGGAGTAGATAACTTAGTAGTCAAACTTTCCGGTGGGTTAGCCCAACAGACCGACTTCTGAATCTCCTTACTTCGAGCTCCTCGAGAATCATCCTCGGTGGCTGTTGAGGTTGTGAAGGCGCTGTGATGGCTTTGCCTTTGTCTGGCTTCCAACCAATCTTGAGTGGTTTGGAAGTTGAAGTGACGTCGGCAACATTGACTTGCTTTGCTTGAGGTGCTGGCGGCTTGTCCTTCTTCTCCACCATCAAGAAGTCTTTGACCCTCGAGTCTCCATGATTTGCTAGGC
The DNA here is from genome assembly GCA_947650365.1 of Chamaelirium japonicum. Taxonomy (NCBI): domain Eukaryota; kingdom Viridiplantae; phylum Streptophyta; class Magnoliopsida; order Liliales; family Melanthiaceae; genus Chamaelirium; species Chamaelirium japonicum. The sequence goes on along the minus strand of OX393553.1, from coordinate 71,430,086 downwards.
TGAGTTCCATGTCGTGAGCCTGAGTCGTGAGTTTTTTGAAGGACTGAGGCCTAATCCCTTTGAGGATGTAGAGTAAGCCCCAATGCATACCCTGGGTGCACATCTCGATGGCTGAGTATTTAGATAAGCGATTTCGTGAGTTTAGCGCAAGGTTCCTCCAACAATCGATGTAGTCGATCACCGGCTCGTCCTTCCTCTGCTTAACGACTGTAAGCTCGGTAATGCTAACGATGTGCTCGGTGCTGTAGAAACGGTTGAGGAACTCCCTCTCCATCTGGTCCCAGTTATCGATGGATCCTGGTAGAAGATCAACATACCAGTCAAAAGCATTACCTTTGAGGGTGCGAACGAATTGCTTCACCATCTCGTCGCCTATGTACTGGCGTTGTTGCAAGTTTTGACGAAGTGGGCAATGTGCTGCCTTGGATTGTCCTTCCTGTCAAAGTGCTGGAACTTTGGTGGTTGGAACCCGGTAGGAAAGCGCAACTACTGGATCCTTGCGGTGTAAGGTTTCGAGTAAGTCGCTATGATTGGGGGAAACTGCCACCATGGGAGCGCACCATGTCTGCCACCAATGACTGTATCTGTAGGACAGTCATCGTTGTTACCGTTGGAGGTTGTGTGGCCATTGAGACTTGTACTGGAGAAATGATCTTCGCTAGGATGGGAGTTGAAGACGGCACTAGAGTGACTACCAGAGAAGCCAGAGGTTGATTGGCTATTGTAGCATCCCTCGCGCTTAGTCTTTGAAGCAAGGTGTTGATGTGATGGTCCTTCTCGTCCATCAGCTGAGTGATTTGTGCCATGTGTTCACCCATTTGCATGACTTGGAGCTGAAGAGCGGACGGGGGATGATGACACAAGATATCTTGATGTTGCATGCCTGCATCCTCAACATTATCGTCAGAGATTTAGTTGCGTCAACTCGCTTCTGCTTGATGACAGACGTTTGCAGGTGATACAGGGTCCACCGGAGAACCCGAACGGGCTCGAGGTTGGGACTGGTCCTCCCTAAATTTCTGGACATGTGTTCCAGGACCGAGGCTCGTTTCTTTATGCACCAAGGCCTCGTCGGCTCTTTGGCGAGCATCTCCTGCAGTAGTTTTTTGTGTGAAGACGTCTGCGAGAGTTTGAGTACACCGAGTATAGACGCGTACTACTAGGGGAACGTCATCCTCTGGGTTTTCTAGATCACTGTGTCGGAGTTGTGGAGACTCGGCGATGAGTGATAGGCTTGTTGGAGCAAACGTATCGTTGTTTGTCCCAACCATGGCGAAACTTGAAGCAGCTCTTTCAGACGTATGGATAAAAGGAAAGGAGGTCCCACTGGGTATGCCAGATATCTGTATGTGCAGAAAAAAGATTCGGGTCGGCTTTATTGCTAATGGGACCCGGGGACTCAGAGGTGGAAAGCCGGATGCAACAAAGATTTGATCCAGAGATTATAGGAGAGATCCTCTGGAGGGTCCCTTTGATCCATGTCTCTGCGTTACTTCGTGCGAGAGCTCTTAGGGGTTGCCCAGGACAGAGATCTTTACAGGGTGAGGGTTTGTTGAGAGACTAAGGAGTCTTTATCATTGCTTTTGTCCCTTCCGTGTTTCATGCTTTCTCGCCTAGGGGGTTTTTGACCCTGCTCATCGATCTTCGTGTCTTCCTCGGCTCTTTCTAGATCTCGACGTACTTGATCATTGGTTCATGGCGTCGATCGTGCTTTTGGCATCGGCTTTGGCTTTGCTTTGGCGTGGCTCCGGATTTTGCTTTGCTTTGGCGCTTGCACTTGAACGTAGACAGGTAGAGGCTTGCGATGCTTTAGTTCTTTCGGACTTCGCGTCATATCGGCTAGAAAATGCGGTGCTTTGCACATGACCATCGTAGTTGCTTGACTTTGGCACGTGCGTTGCTGTGGCACGGGCTTTACCGGTGCTTTTGCTTCGGCTTCTTGCGTTGGCTTTTGCTTTGTTTTGACTTGATCTTCTCCTAAAATGATGATGGCGATGTCTTTTGATTCTTCTTTATTCTTTTGGCTTCCTCGATGGTTGTGGCGTCAGCTTGACTTTTCTTCTTTTTCGAGTTTCTTTGGTGTGATCAGACTTTGAAGGCTTCATTTTGAAGGCGACGGGTATAGCACCGCTTCGGATGTCCTTCTCCAAGCTTTCTTCTTCGTGAATGGAGCGGATGTTATTGAAGACAATAGGGTGATGCCGCTTCGATCTTCTTCTTCGGGCTTTTGGGCTTGATCGAAGTCGAAGACTTGATGAAGACGACGGGATGATGCCGCTTCGATCTTCTTCTCTGGACTTTTGGGGTTGATCGAAGTCGAAGGCTTGATGAAGACGACGGGGTGATACCACTTCGATCTTCTTCTTCGGGCTTTTGGGCTTGAAAGAAAATCTCTACTTCAAATCACATGGCGGGGCGCTTCTCAAATGTGTTAGTCCTGGGCAAATAGAAATAATCTTAGCCGACATCTATTATGGAGCATGTGGCAACCATTCTGGCGGAAGATCCCTCGAAGCCAAAGCTAAACTCCAGGGCTACTATTGGCCAACCATGGCGAAGGACGCTCATCAGTTCGTTCGAAGAGGCGAGCCCTGTCAATGACACGCGCGAGCGATTCATCTCCCAAAAAATGGACTTCATCCTTTGACGAGTCCATGGCCTTTCCTTCAATGGTCGTTGGACTTCCTAGGCCCGTTCCATCACCAAGCAAGAAGAAGTACTTGTTCCTGGCCATCGACTACTTTCCCAAGTGGGTTGACGCCGTGCCACTCTTCTGCGAAACCAATGACGAGGTTATTAAATTCATCAGACATAACATCTTCTCTATGTTTGGCACACCTCAAGTACTTATCATCGACAACAGAGCTCAATTCGATTCAGATAAATTTTGAGAGTTATGTTTAAACTATGGGATCAAACTCTTCTATTCTTTGTCCATGCTAGGTTATGCATTCAAATGGCTAGATGAATAGTTTTGATGTTTGTGATATAGCACAACTCTTAACTGGCAGATCGACCAACAGTTTGGGTGTTTGTGTTACGATACAACCCCTCATAGGCAGAAATAAATAATTTTGATGTTATGATGCAGCGCAACTCTTAACTGGCAGATCAACCAACAGTTTGGGTGTTTGTGTTGCGACACAACCCCTCAAAGGCAGAAATAAATTGTTTGGGTGTTGGGATACGACGCAACTCTTAACTGACAAATCAATAAATAGCTCGGGTGCTTGTGCTGCGACACAACCCCTAGTTGGCAGAAATATTCATTCACTCATTCAATACAAGACATCAACCATTCAATGCACAACATTCATTATCAAAGAGACATTTTCATTCTAAACATCCAAAAAATTTCTATCATTCAAAATACAGGTACAAAAAGTCAGATACATCAAGGCTTAGATACACTCGGCGCCCTAGATCTATCTCCTTATGAATCGCCGCGGGCTTTCCTTGCCATGGAAGCGTTCGAAGATTGGGCGTCGCTGCTGTGAGGTAGCCTGAGAACTTCCACTGCCTTTTCTACCGTCGATTTGTAACTCGCCAAGTTGACATTCAGCTGCTCGATCTCGAGTGCGTGGGCCTCTTCTTTTTCAACAGCAGCAGCCTTTAGTTGTTTGATCTCTTCATTACGCTTGAAGGCGAGCTCCTCCATCTTGAAAAAGCGATTCCTCAGGCTTTGAAGATCTTTATTCGCTGCTACAAATTCAGCCTCCATCTTCTTCTTCATATACTCTTCCTTGCGGGTTGACTGCTGACTCGAGGATAGCTCCGCCGATAACTTCATCCTCTCATCGTTAGCCTCCTACAAGAGGGCATTCAATCGGGCTATCTCGGCTGCAGTCTCCCTCTCGCCAGCCTTCTTAAAGAGCCTGTTGTTTAACTTCAGCAAGGTAGACATCTGCATATCAACAGAAACAAGTCAGAGACAAATCAGATGAAGTATAGCGAAAGACAAAATCGAATTACTCACTATCACTTCGATCCTATTCGACGACCTTTCAAGAGTCGCGTCGGGCAGGTTGCACAATTTCCTCAATGCCCCTATGGGACAATTGATGTCCACCTCACCCAAGTCCCGCAACATAGGTTGTGGACTACCTGACGCACCTACATGCAAACCATTCAAGTGTTCAAAGGCATACATAATCTAATTCAACTCAAGTGAAGGGAGGAGTTAGAATTTACCTCTGTCGTTGGAGCCTCCCTGCGAGCGTGGGACAAATCCCTTCCCTCTATCCAATCCCTTCCCCTTAGAGGTGGGAGTCTTCTTCACCGGGATCGGGATCGGACTACGCCGACCCTGCTCCTGCTCTGGTACCTCTATCCCAGGGATTGGGAACGGATCGGCCAAGTCCTTCTCTCCTTGACCCTCGTCCCCCTTCGGATCAGTGGAGGGGGGGGGGATGTTGAGAGGCATCGAAGCCCCTCCTTCATCGTGCATTTTGTCTGCCCCCTGGAGGAGGGCAGACATCAGAGCGGCGGCCTCGGCGGCAACCTTGGCTGCGTCGCTTCTGGGAGCTAGCTGGGGCTTGTCAACCTCTGGGCCTCCATTGCTTCCTCTTATCGACGCCTGCCTCATCGAGGCATCACCCTGGTGGTAGCCTTCGGGCGCCACTTGGGAGATAGGCGTTGGGTTGAGTATAACCTCGCTGCCAGAGTATTTCACTGTGCGGGTAGGACGTTTCAGAGTCTCGAAGTGATAGACTAACAACGCTTTCTTGTCGTCATCTGTCGTATCAAGCTCGTCCTCCATCTATCGAGACTTAGCCTCATCGATGGAAGGCACTTGGCCCGCGCCTGGCGGGGTAGGGGGCACATCGCCCTGATCCCTCGTCCCTTCCCCTTCACCTCCTTCTTCCTCCTTCACCTTATCAACTTCTTCTTCTTCCTCCTCCTCTTTTTCTTCCTTCTCTTCCTCTTCTTCTTCTTTCTCTCCTTCTTCCTCTTCCTCTTATCCTTCATCCTTGTCCTCGTGCTGCTGCTCCTTCCCTTTCTCTTCCTCCTCCTCCTCAACCCCCTTCGTGACCTTCCTCTTCTTGACCTGGCCTTGCCTTGTTATGACCAGTTTTTCTTTAGCTAGCCCTGAACACCTCCTTTTGCCATACATCTTCTTCTCGGCTCGAACATATCAGACACCCTGCCCATCTCGGGATCCTCCTCGTAGTCGGAGTATAGGGTGTCGTTGTCCTTATATCTCATCGATAGCCGGTGCATCAGATTAGCGTTCCCATGGCAAACCGGGCAGTGTGAGTACTGTTTCCAAGACTTGGTCGCACAGGTCAACTCCAAAAACAAATTGTCGACTGATCCAACTTGCTTGGATATCCAGCAGAGGTCTCCTCCAGGCCCGTACCATTCGACCTCCTTGTGGACATTATTGCGAGGCGTCTCCAAAAATGACAGAGGAGTCCGCGCCCCAGAGATGGAGATTGGTCAATCAGTGTAAAGCTTATCTTAGGGGACTGTGTCGGTGATGGGGCGGAGAGCCGAGATGCCATGCAAGTTATGGATGGGGTTTTTGTAACATCCGCCCCAAACACTCAAGATTTTGTTCGCTTTGCCCGTGCCCTCACAAGGACTTCCCAGTAGGTCACCCATCCTAGTACTACTCTCGCCCGAGCACACTTAACTATGGAGTTCTTACGAATTCCGTAGTGGCGCACGATTTTAAAACGCGTCTTCTATGTTTAGGAGTGGAAATTATATAAGTAGCTCAGGATCTCCACTCCAGGCGATGTGGGGCTAACTCATGGCGTTGTACACCTCATCTCACCTCATCCTCCTTGTGGACATTATTGCGAGGCGTCTCCAAAAACGACAGGGGAGTCCGCACCCCAGAGATGGAGATTGGTCAATCAGTGTAAAGCTTATCTGAGGGGACTGTGTCGATGACGGGGCGGAGAACCGAGATGCCATGCAAGTTATGGATGGGGTTTTTGTAACATCCACCCCAAACACTCAAGATTTTGTCCGCTTTGCCCGTGCCTGCACAAGGACTTCCCAGGAGGTCACCCATCCTAGTACTACTCTCGCCCGAGCACGCTTAACTACGGAGTTCTTACAAATTCCGTAGCGACGCACGGCTTTAAAACGCGTCTTCTATGTTTAGGAGGGGAAATTATATAAGTAGCTCATGATCTCTTTATCTCCAGACGATGAGGGGCTAACTCATGGCCTTGTATATCTCACCTCAGTTCATCCATCTTGGCATTCCCGCCTCAGGAGTCTTGGATCTTGGTTTTTGTAACATCCGCCCCAAACACTCAAGATTTTGTTCGCTTTGCCCGTGCCCTCACAAGGACTTCCCAGTAGGTCACCCATCCTAGTACTACTCTCGCCCGAGCACACTTAACTATGGAGTTCTTACGAATTCCGTAGTGGCGCACGATTTTAAAACGTGTCTTCTATGTTTAGGAGTGGAAATTATATAAGTAGCTCAGGATCTCCACTCCAGACGATGTGGGGCTAACTCATGGCGTTGTACACCTCATCTCACCTCATCCTCCTTGTGGACATTATTGCGAGGCGTCTCCAAAAACGACAGGGGAGTCCGCACCCCAGAGATGGAGATTGGTCAATCAGTGTAAAGCTTATCTGAGGGGACTGTGTCGATGACGGGGCCGAGAACCGAGATGCCATGCAAGTTATGGATGGGGTTTTTGTAACATCCACCCCAAACACTCAAGATTTTGTCCGCTTTGCCCGTGCCTGCACAAGGACTTCCCAGGAGGTCACCCATCCTAGTACTACTCTCGCCCGAGCACGCTTAACTACGGAGTTCTTACAAATTCCGTAGCGACGCACGGTTTTAAAACGCGTCTTCTATGTTTAGGAGGGGAAATTATATAAGTAGCTCATGATCTCTTTATCTCCAGACGATGAGGGGCTAACTCATGGCCTTGTATATCTCACCTCAGTTCATCCATCTTGGCATTCCCACCTCAGGAGTCTTGGATCTTGGCTATTGGCCTATTGGATCTTGGTCGTCATAATCCACCCCCCTTAGGGCTACACGTCCTCGTGTAGGGTTAGACCTCCCCATAGCAAGGAGAACCGGCTCTGATACCATTTTGTAACATCCGCCCCAAACATATAAGATTTTGTCTGCTTTGCCCGTGCCCGTACGAGGACTTCCCAGGGGGTCACCCATCCTGGTACTACTCTCGCCCGAGCACGTTTAACTACGGAGTTCCTACGAAATCCGTAGCGATGCACAGTTTTAAAACGCGTCTTCTATGTTTGGGAGGGGAAATTATATAAGTAGCTCAGGATCTCCTTATCTCCAAGCGATGTGGGGCTAACTCATGGCCTTGTACACCTCACCTCACCTCACCTCATCTATATTGGCATTCCCACCTCAGGTGTCTTGGCTCTTGGCTATTGGCCTATTGGATCTTGGTCGTCATAGTTGTCCTTCCTCGATACCCACTGATAGTGGTAGAAGAAGTAGCCCAACTCGATTCTTGCCTGCTTGCCTTCAGGAACGCTGGAGTAGCAGGATCTTAGCTTATCCTAGTAATCTGTCTTCGCCCTGTAGAAGGCGTAGATGATTCTCCAGGCATTTCCTGTCAACTGCCCGGGGCAGAGTCCGGACGTGTTTAGCAGCTTGGCCACGAAAGGGAGCAGAGGCAGATGCAGCCTGCAGTTGAGCTGCCCGATCGTCACAATGGTGCCCATGATCTTCTTCTTATTGGCCACCTCAGCATACACAGATCGCTTATCTATGCCAAAGGCAGCCTGTACCCCGGCGAGCGCTGCGTGATGAGCGCCTTCGGTGAAGAATCCCAACAATCTTTCCCACTTCTCCCTTTTCGCATCAATGGGCTTTCGGCCAATTCCATACTCAAATATAGGCTCCTCAGAAAGAGGCTTCAGCGGCCTCAACATGAAATCAGACTTGGGATGTGCTCAAGCTTGGTAGGGGCAGAATCAAACCCGACTCCTAGATGCCATTTGCCGATGCTGCCTTTGGCCTTGCCCTTCCCCGCTCTCTTCAGCGATGAAGGCTCAACAGCAGCATTCCCCTTCTTCGACCCATCCCGCTGTGAAGGCTTCACCTATGGGGGAACGATGTTCCTAGTGCAGCTTGCAGAGGCCATTGCAACCGATCGACAGAAAGCAAGGAGCAAAAAGCAAAGAAGTCAAGACGAATAGACAACCTAGAAACTCTATGTGACACGTAGCACCGCCAGACTGGTGGATGATGAAGCGACGGGCCAAACGAATCGATAGGCTAGATGAAACGACGGGAGAGACAAAACACCAACTCCACCTAACCCAATCGACAAACAGACGAACGGGTGAAATTTCAAAGGATCAGCCAAAAAGGCTTCACCCGATCGATAAGTAGACGATCGGGTGAATTTCCAAAGGATCTAGCAAAAAATGAGGTTTTTTGCCCGATCGCCCCAAGTTCCACCGGTTGAAAATATCCAATCGGTTAATTTTGACTGATCGGCCAAAAAGACGTCACTCAATCGACGGCAGACGATCGAGTGAATTTCAAAAGGATCGGGTGAAAAACATGGTTTTTTGCCCGATCGCCCCAAATCCCACCGATTGAAAGCACCCGATCGGACAACTTTGACCGATTGGAAGAAGCACCCGATCGGACAACTTTGACCTATCGAAAGAAAATACTTGATCGGTCAACTTTGATCGATCGGTCAAAGACTTCACCCGATCGACACGTAGACGATTGGATGAATTTCCAAAGGATCTGACAATTAGCATAGTTTTCTGCCCAATCGCCCCAAGTCCTATCGATTGAAAGCATTCGATCGGACAACTTTGACCGATCGGAAGAAGTTACCTGATCGGTCAACTTTGACCGATTGGTTGAAGACTTCACCCGATTGACAGACAGACGATCAGGCGAATTTCCAAAATATCGGGCGAAAAATATGGTTTTTTGCCCGATCGCCCCAAGTTCTACCGGTTGAAAATATCCTATCGGTCAATTTTGACCGATCGGCCAAAAAGACTTCACCCGATCAACAGGACGACGATTGGGTGAATTTTCAAAGGATCGGGCAAAAAACATAGTTTATTACCTGATCGCCCCACGTTCCATCGGTTGAAAATATTCGATCGGTCAATTTTGACCGATCGGCCAAAATGATTTCACTCGATCGACAGGTAGACGATCGGGTGAATTTTCAAAGTATCGAGCAAAAAACATGGGTTTTTACCCGATCGCCCCAAGTCCTACCGGTTGAAAGCACCCGATCGGACAACTTTGACCGATCGAAAGAAGATACCCGATCAATCAACTTTGACCGATTGGTCGAAGACTTCACCCGATCGACAGGCAAATGATCGGGCAAAAAATATGGATTTTTGTCCGATCGGCCCATGTCCCACCGGTTGAAAGCACCCGATCGGACAACTTTGACCGATCGGTAGAAGATACCCGATCGGTCGACTATGAACGATCGGTTGAAGACCCCACTCGATCGACAAGCAGACGATCGGGTGAATTTTCAAAGGATCGGGCGAAAAATATGGTTTTTTGCCCGATCGCCTTAAATTCCACCGGTTGAAAGCATCCGATCGGACAACTTTGATCGATTGGTAGAAAATCCTAACTGTGGGGTATGATCTCCGTGCCGACCCGAAGACTCTGCCCAACCAGTCAATCGAGTCGAGTCGAAAATCTGATCGAGCGTTTCAAAGTAGTTGAAAGGTTGTTGGTTTAGATTCAGAATAGATAAGTTGAGAGAGATCAGTTGAGAGTTGACACGAGATGTGATCTCGGAGTTCAGTCGAAGCCTATACCTCCGTGCTGTAAGGAGCAACTTGAATTCACTAATACTTGGGTCGAAGTAACCTCGATAGGCTGAGTGTCACTTATTGCTCTTCGAAAAGAGATCAAAGGGTTGGGATGTCAGAGCATTGGATTTTCGAAAGTCCGATTCAGAAATCAGATATCTGATCTATTACACTCGTCATGTCTGCTATTTATAGAGTTTTCTGGAAAGGAACAGGTGTAGGGGGCGGTTTCTAGAGCTGTCGTTTGAATCCTGGCGGGGTTGATGGGTCCCGTCGTCGTCTCTATGGACCCTCCAGGCATGGCTGGTGGGTCCCATCGTCGTCTCTGTGGACCCCCCAGGCAGAGCTGGTGGGTCCCGTCGTCGTCTCTGAGGACCCCCCAGGCATGGCTGGTGGGTCCCGTCGTCGTCTCTGTGGTCCCCCCAGGCAGGGCTGGTGGGTCCCATCGTCGTCTTTGTGGTACCCCCAGGCACAGCTGGTGGGTCCCGTCGTCGTCTCTTAGGACCCTCCAGGCAAGGCTAGTGGGTGCCATTTCGGGGCTTTTGGCCAAAATTTGCACCCACAAAGCCTACTCAAGGGGACGACTTGGTGGGTGCAAATTAAACATGGAAGGCAATTGGAGAGCGCTCAGTCAATGGATTGAATGGCAACTATGCTTGGAGAAAACTAGCAAGCTCTCTTTAAAATATGGATCCATCATCCCGTGTTGGGTGTTTTGCCCTTATGCCTATGTCTCAACCCGACCCGACCCATTGCCACCCCTACCAATTGCTATTTTTTGGATATATATATATATATAGAGGAATGGGATGCTGCCTATCAAAG
>OX393553.1:71289484-71414484 GCA_947650365.1 Chamaelirium japonicum | reverse complement strand
TGTGGTGCTTTCATTCTTCCGGACTTCACATCGTATCGGCTAGAACGTGCGGTGCTTCCGCTCGTGACAGGCGTAGTCGCTTGGCTTTGGCACTTGCATTGCTTTGGCACGGGCTTTACCGGGGCTTTTGCTTTGGCTTCTTACGTGGGCTTTTGCTTCGGCGTCGACTCGATCTTCTTCTCAAACATCGGTGGCTAGTTCTTCAAGGCTTCTGGCTTCTTCGACGGTTTAGGTATCGGCTAGACTTTTCTTCTTCCCGGGCTTCTTTGGCGTGATCGGAGTCGAAGGGTACCTTTGGAGACGGCGGGGGTGGCATCGATCTCCGTGCGATGGTTGTAATGTCAGCTTTGCTTTGAAGAGGACGGGTGTAGCGATGCTTCGGGTAGTCCTCTCTAAGCTTTCTTCTCCGTGGATGGAGTGGACGTTTGTCGAAGGCAACGGGTGATGACGCTTCGGTCTTCTCCTCCGGGCTTTTGGGCTTGATCGGAGTCGAAGGCTTCTTGGAGATGATAGGGTGGTGCCGCTCCGATCTTCTTCTCCGGCCTTTGCTTCTGGCGTCTTCGGAGTCAAAGGGTTCTTCTTCTCCGAGCTTTCTTTGTGGTGCACTGAGTCGAAGGCTTGATCTTCTTGTGCAAGGGTCTTCACGATGATGAGGGCTTTTAATGGACTAAGCCGGTCCCGAAGGGATATGCTGGCCCGTGCCTCGTGAAGCCTTGGGTCGATGAAGAGCGCGTCTCCTCTTCTGCAGAGCTTCCTCGCTTCGTCTTCAGCTTGCCACCTTTTCGACCCTCTTGAGCCTTCCCCCTCCCCCTCTATTTATAGGCAAAAGGGGGAGAGGAGAGATATGGGAAGTTTAATTTTAAATCCCTTTAATATCTCCCCCATAATTACCCAAGATTTATTCTTCAATTGAAGAGAGGAATAAACCTGTATTTGCTTTCATTTTCTGGCGGGGTAATTATGGCTCAATCATTTTTGGATTTATCTTGAATCTTGCACATAAAATCGATGGCGACCCGACCGTTCTTCTTGTCCGTCAGATCGAGGGATCGGCGCAGATCCACGTGTGAGTAGACGTCATGCGCAACCTCCCCCCGCGCATGTCGGTCTTTCTTTCCTTTTTCTTCTTTTCTTTTCTTTTCTTTCTTTCTTTTTTTTTCCTTGCAGGGCCGGCCGCACCCCCTACCCGCGGGTAGGGGGCTCGGGTTTTAAGAGTGGGGCCGGGTGGGACCCACTCGGGGATGGGCCCACCTGGCCTCTTGTTAGGTGAGGGTCGGGTCCGGCGTCCCCCTGTGAGTCGGAGCATGCGAGTCGAGTTTGGGTCCGGGTCCGAGTGCGTGTCAGGTTTGCATCCGCATTGGTGCACGCGAGTTGGGTCCGGGTCGGAGTGCGTGTCGGCTTTGCTTCAAAATTGGCGTATGCAATTCGGGTTCGGGCCCGAGTGTATGTTGGGTTTGCATCCGCATTGGTGCATGCAAGTCGGGTTCGGGTTAGACACAATTTGTGTGTCTACAAGTGCCCCCTCAAGGATGAGTGCGTTGGTGAGAACGTGTAGGGTTTGGACACGTAGGAAGCGTAAAGCACTTGTCCTTGATTCCTTTTGTAAGCGGGGTTGGGGGCTTATTTAAGGACCCCTACCCCCTTCATCCAATGCCTTGCTCTTGCGAAGGTTCTGCCGGCTTTTGGAGATCGCCGTCGAAAGAGAGCTGTCTGGGGTTGCACGCGACTTGCTCCGTCTTCCCGGTGTCACCTCTTTCGTCAGCGGCGGTGACGATGGTGCGCGACTTGAAGGTTGTTGCGAAGACGGGCTCGAAACGACGGGGCAACGAGGACCGAGGCGAGGAGGACGGAGGAGCGCGGCTGAGGTGCGAATCACCTTCACCGTCTCTCTCTTCCTCTTTCTTCTTCTTCTTCTTCTTCTTTTCTTTTTTTGTTTCTGGTTCTGGACTGCGGGAGCAGAGGCGGCGCGGGCGACGGCGATGCAGGGGCTGCGGCGCGGGGGCTGCAACGCACGGGGCCGAAGGCGGTGCAGGGTGGCGGCATGGGGGCTACAGCGCGTAGGGCCGGAGGGGACGCAGGGCGGCGACGTGGGGGCTACAGCGCGCGAGGCCGGAGGCGGTGCAGGGCGGTGGTGCGGGGGCTGCAGCACGCGAGGCCGGAGGAGGCATGGGGCAGTGACGTGGGGGCTACAGCACGCGTGAGTCGGGCAAGGGGGTCGGCCGTGTCGGAGTCGGGCGCGGGGGGCCGGCTCCGATCGGGTCGGAATAGGGGTGCGGGGTGGTGGCTTGGTCGGGCTCGGCCCCGACTGGATCGGAGAAGAAAGGCAGCGGCCCCCCCTCCCCTTGCTGTCTGGTCCTCATTGAGGGGAGAGGGGGCTGCGGGCCCCCCCTCTTCTCTTCTTTGGCACGGGCGCTGATTGGGGAGAGGGAGCCACGGCCCCCCCCCTGCTGCTCCTTTTTTTTTGTTTTCTGTTTTCCTTTTACTGTACCTCCGAGTGTGCGGAGTAGCTGTAGTGGTGGCTGTGGGCTCAGTGCAAGTGGAAGTTCCGGGCGACAGCCGGCTACCTTGTGCCAGCGATGTGGGGTCCAATATGGGTGAGTGGTGGTAGGTAGTAGGCCCAGGCGGTATCGTCGCGGGTAGTGCGCGATCGTCATACGGCGGAGGGGTAGTTGGCCGGTACGGGCGGTGCGCGGACCCTGGGAGTGCGGCGCGAAGGCCAAGGCGTAGTGGCGGCGTAACCTTGAGTCGGGCGGTTCTTTAGATAGGGGGCTATGGGCCCCTCGGGTTTTAATTGTGAAACCCCCTTTTTTTTTTTGCCCCCTGCTTGTCTTGACTTGCTTCTTTTCGTGGCTCTTCAGGATTCGAGTTTTCGAGAGCTAGACTTCGCCGGGGTGAATAGCTGAGGACCTCTCCAATGGGAGTAGGTGCCTTCGCTTCCCCCTTACTCGGGTGTACCGTCATCGCAACTCGAGGAGAGAAGATCTTCTATCATTGCTCCGGATTTTCATCCACGAGCGCGTCATAGAAGATGGAGTCGCTGATGCAGCCTGCGGGACGCCGAAGCTGAGTGAGAAAGTCTATACCGATGAGGCGATCTCCATGAAGCTCTTTCGTCCAAGCTTGAGTACACCTTTTCACCACTGCGATGAAGATTTCGTGCCCACCCCGGTAGTTGCTTCGAAGATCTGCTCCCGCTTGACCCGATGGGGTACCGACTCCTGGTCTCAGGGGGACGTCCAATATCTCTGCGGTTTTCGTGAATGGATGAGCGAGCTCTCCGATGTCTTTGGGGCAGACTCTGAGATGAATCCGTTGGCCAAGTTCCTAGCGCTGACTCGTCGAGAATATAGCCGTCCTGAGGGGATGTATCACGCTCTTTGTGAACTCTGGTGCCCGGCCACCAACACTTTTCTTACTGGAGTGGGAGAGATAGGGATTTCCCTCCGTGACGTACACATTATTTCCGGATGCCCTGAAGTGCAGAATTACTACCAAGAGGAGGTGTCAGCTTTAAAGGATTTACTGGATAGCAGCTTTGCCCTGAGCTCCTGCCTTCTTCTGTTCAAGGCCTATGCCGTCATTGCAGCGCGGGATCAGTCAGACCGAGTCCGTCCTTCTTTCTGGGTTGACTTCTGGTTCAGAGGCGAGTACAGGTCCCCGGCACCTTCAGCTCACCCAATGTGGAAGGTTGCCCAGATGAAGAGGCCCCCCCTGCGTTCTTTCATGAGGCCTATTGAGTCTTTGGCCCGAGTGAGGCACTCAATGGAGGGGAAACAGTACCCCTGGGAGATCCTTGGTCTGAGGCGTGACAGCGAGGAGTGGCGGGCGGTTTACCGAGCCGTCGGGCTAGTCGTCTTTCTTTTTCGGTTCGTGCTTCCCTGTCCCGGCGAGGTTATCCGTTCGGGGACCTTTCTTGCAGCCTCCTGGATGGCAAGGGGGGAGCTTTTCAATTTAGCCCCAGCGATCTTATGCGCCTTGTACCAGGGGCTCAGTGGGACTTACTAGAGCTTGTCCAGCTCGGACAATCCCAAAGGGGAGCTTGGCCGGTCTAACGCCTTTGGACCTCTACACTACTTGTACGGCTGGATGGCTCTTCACTTCTCGAAAGGAATCTTTGCTAGACGCAGGCATCCGGCCGACCTGCCGTTCCTGCCGGGTATAGGAGGGATCTTAAATGCTTTCATCAGCTGGGAGCGCCCGAGGGAGTATGCTCGTACTCTTTTGCGGAGGATGGGAGGCGTCGACTTCGAGTTTTTATCAGAGCACTCGGTGCTATCTTTGGAGAGGTCGATGGTCCACGACAACGAGGAGCTCTCAGACAACTTGTATTGGAATATGGTCAGCTACCACCCTGGCTACATGGTTTGGCGCAGGGGGGATGTAGTGGAAGTAGAGCAGTACTCCCCTCACTGCTTCGCTCGTCAGCAAGGTTTCCGGCAGGAAGTTCCTGGTATGCCTCAGCGGTTGCAGGGGCGCATCAGTCCACAGGAAGGTTACCGCCTCTGGGCCTCTCTTTATTCTCAACTGACTGGTGGCAATTTCTTCCCTGGGACTAAGTCGGGGTTCCGGGATGCCGTCACTCCAGGCTATTGCAAGTGGATTGATGAGCGAGTATCCCCCTTGCTTGCGAGTCTCCCGGTTGACGTTCTAGCAAACAGTGAGTTTAAAAATTTCCATTTTGACCCTTCGGCAGGAGTGGAAGATCGTCACCTCCAATTGGGGATTCAGAGGACCCAGAAGAGTTGCAGCCGTCTTTCCAGTGCCCGCCGGGTTCCTTCTTTGGTTCCTGTATTGGACGCCGACCTTGCTAATGCCCCCGGGCCATCCTCTCTTTCGAAGACCGCTATTGAGGGTGCCCCGCCCAAAAGACGAAAGGTGTGCATTCCCGGCGGGATGACTTTGAGGGTCCCTTGTCCGATGGAGGATGCCGAGGATCCCGACCTTCTAAGAGACGAGGTGATCCCTCCGTCTGGGCGGCTTCGTCCGATCTTGCAGGTATGGAGTTCTCCTTGTTTTGCTTCCTTTCTGTGTTTAGGAGGTTCCATCGTACTGAGTAGTGTATTTTTTTTGGGCAGATTCCGTTGTAGTGGTGGAATGCGAGGTGAATTCTTCGAAAGCATCTCACGGACATTCGGCTACTGGGGCCGCACAGGAAGTGCCTGGGAAGTGTGGGCTTGACATTCCTCCGGATGATCTGGACCTCCTCAGGGTTTGCAAGGAGAACTTCCCTAGTGGCGACATTGATCTGGACGGCATCGACGTTGATGCTTTGTCTTTTCATGAGGAGGCCGAAGTTTCGAGTGTCGACAAGCGACGTTCCTCGGTTGCCGTGCTCTCAAGCTTGTTGGAGGATACAGTTGTTGCAACTGTGGCGGTGGTTTCCCCAGTTTTGCCAGCCTCGTTGGTGAAAGCAGCTCCTGGGGTGACCACAGTGGAAGGGAAGGTTTTGCCTACCTACTCTGAGGCTTCTCGCCCGAGCTTAAGGCCGAGGAGCAGAGTTTCGGAGTTTCTTCTCGCGAGTTGTCGGCAGTACACACTACAAAAAAAATAGTTTTTACCGACAGAAAATATCCGTCGGTAATATTAGTTTTCCGTCGGTAATTATTTATAGCGACGGACGCGATTTCCGTCGCTAGTCTGTCGGGAAAAAAGGTGTCGGGAAAAATATGCGACGGACTAAATATTTCCGTCTGTAATAATGATTAATACCGACGGTACTATTAGAGCCGTCGGTAATATTTGAATAATTAATAATAAATATAATATATTATTGCCGACGGAAACTAATTATCCGTCGGCCATATATAAGCTTTTGACCGACATTTATTATATTTACCGTCGGTAATTATATATATATTACCGACGGATCTATACCTTACTGTCGGTAATTATATATATATTACCGACGGATATATATTATCCGTCGAAAATTTATTAATAATTTTAAAAAAATAAAAAGATTATTACCAACGGAATATTTAATTTCCGTCGGTAATAAGTATATATTTTTTAATAAAATTACCTAAATAATGTTATTTAATTCATGTGATTTACAACAATACCATAATATATTACCACAATTTATCAAATATTACCATAATTTATAAAATATTACTGCAAATTATCAAATATTATCTAAATTTATAAAATATTGCAGCAAATTATCAAATATTACCATAATACCCGACAATTATAGACAAGAACAAAAAATAAGCACATATTATAAAATAATTTTTACACAATCCAAAACTGCGAGATGATGCATGCCCTATCTCAACCACCCCACGCGGCCCGCCACCAACGCTGGTGCTCTCATCCCCTGACGCCGCCCGGCTCCTGCAATTAACATGTATTTGTTAAAAAAAGGTTTATATCTATAACTGAGTCTAAGCGTTAAAAAATCATAAGTTAGCGTGTTTCAGATTTGAAATAGGTTTGGATTCGATCAGATCGGCATCCGATAATTCATACTTAGAATTATTTCGTATTTCGAAGTTGCGAGCGAGTTCTAATTGGATATTTTAACAATTTACTCTCCGATTGAAATAGGTTCGGATTTGAAATAGGTTTGGATTCGATAGGATCGTCATCGGATCGACATTCGATAATTAGAACTTGGAATTATTTTGTATTTCGGACTTGCGAGCGAGTTCTAATTGGATATTTGAACAATTTACGCTCTGATTCACCGATTTAGAGTCTAAGTGTTGTAAAATCATAAGTTAGCATGTTTCGGATTTGAAATAGGTTTGGATTCGATCGGATCGTCATCGGATCGGCATCCGATAATTCAAACTTGGAATTATTCCGTATTTCGGACTTGCGAGCGAGTTCTAATTGGATATTTGAACAATTTACGCTATGATTCACCGATTTAGAATGTAAGTGTTGGAAAATCATAAGTTAGCGTGTTTCGGATTTGAAATAGGTTTGGATTCGATCGGATCGTCATTGGATCGGTATCCGATAATTCGAACTTGGAATTATTCCGTATTTCGGACTTGCGAGCGAGTTCTAATTGGATATTTGAACAATTTACGCTTCGATTCTCCGATTTAGAGTCTAAGTGTTGGAAAATCATAAGTTAGCGTGTTTCGGATTTGAAATAGGTTTGGATTCGATCGGATCGTCATCGGATCGGCATTCGATAATTTGAACTTGGAATTATTCTGTATTTCGGACTTGCGAGCGAGTTCTAATTGGATATTTGACCACATTACGATCCGATTCACCGATTTAGAGTCTAAGTGTTGGAAAATCATAAGTTAGCGTGTTTCGGATTTGAAATAGGTTTGGATTCGATCGGATCGTCATCGGATCGGCATTCGATAATTCAAACTTAGAATCATTCCGTATTTCGGACTTGCGAGCGAGTTCTAATTGGATATTTGAACAATTTACGCTCCGATTCACCGATTTAGAGTTTAAGTGTTGGAAAATCATAAGTTAGCGTGTTTCGGATTTGAAATAGGTTTGGATTCGATCGGATCGGCATTCGATAATTCGAACATGAAATTATTTCGTATTTCGAACTTGCGAGCGAGTTCTAATTGGATATTTGACCAATTTATGATCTGATTTACCGATTTAGAGTCTAAGTGTTGGAAAATCATAAGTTAGCGTGTTTCGGATTTGAAATAGGTTTGGATTCGATCAGATCGTTATCGGATCGGAATTCGATTATTCAAACTTGGAATTATTCCGTATTTCGGACTTGCGAGCGAGTTCTAATTGGATATTTGAACAATTTACACTCCGATTCACCGATTTAGAGTCTAAGTATTGGAAAATCATATGTTAGTGTGTTTCGGATTTGAAATAGGTTTGGATTCGATCGGATCGTCATCGGATCGGCATCCGATAATTCGTACTTGGAATTATTCTGTATTTCGAACTTGCGAGCGAGTTCTAATTGGATATTTGAACAATTTACGCTCCGATTGACCGATTTAGAATCTAAGTATTGGAAAATCATAAGTTAGCGTGCTTCGGATTTGAAATAGGTTTGGATTCGATCGGATCATCATCGGATAGGCATCCGATAATTTGTACTTGGAATTATTCCGTATTTCGGACTTGCGAGCAAGTTCTAATTGGATATTTGAACAATTTACGCATCGATTCATCGATTTAGAGTCTAAGTGTTGGAAAATCATAAGTTAGCGTGTTTCGGATTTGAAATAGGTTTGGATTCGATCGGATCATCATCGGATCAGCATCCGATAATTCGTACTTGGAATTATTCCGTATTTCGAACTTGCGAGCGAGTTCTAATTGGATATTTGAACAATTTACGCTACGATTCACCGATTTAGAGTCTAAGTGTTGGAAAATCATAAGTTAGCATGTTTCGGATTTGAAATAGGTTTGGATTCGATCGGATCGTCATCGGATCGGCATCCGATAATTCGAACTTGGAATTATTCCGTATTTCGGACTTGCGAGCGAGTTCTAATTGGATATTTGAATAATTTATGCACCGATTCACCGATTTAGAGTCTAAGTGTTGGAAAATCATAAGTTAGCGTGTTTCGGATTTGAAATAGCTTTGGATTCGATCGGATCGTCATCGGATCGGCATTCGATAATTCGAACTTGGAATTATTCTGTATTTCGGACTTGCGAGCGAGTTCTAATTGGATATTTGAACAATTTACACTATGATTCACCGATTTAGAGTCTAAGTGTTGGAAAATCATAAGTTAGCGTGTTTCGGATTTGAAATAGGTTTGGACTCGATCGGATCATCATTGGATCGGCATCCGATAATTCGAACTTGGAATTATTCTGTATTTCGGACTTGCGAGCGAGTTCTAATTGGATATTTGAACAATTTACGCACTTATTCATCGATTTAGAGTCTAAGTGTTGGAAAATCATAAGTTAGCGTGTTTCGGATTTGAAATAGCTTTGGATTCGATCGGATCGTCATCGGATCGGCATTCGATAATTCGAACTTAGAATTATTCTGTATTTCGGACTTGCGAGCGAGTTCTAATTGGATATTTAAACAATTTACGTTACGATTCACCGATTTTGAGTCTAAGTGTTGTAAAATCATAAGTTAGCGTGTTTCGGATTTGAAATAGGTTTGGATTCGATCGGATCGTCATCGGATCGGAATCCGATAATTCAAACTTGGAATTATTCCGTATTTCGGACTTGCGAGCGAGTTCTAATTGGATATTTGAACAATTTACGCACCGATTCACCGATTTAGAGTCTGAGTGTTGGAAAATCATAAGTTAGCATGTTTCGGATTTGAAATAGGTTTGGATTTGATCGGATCGGCATCCGATAATTCGAACTTGGAATTATTCTATATTTCGGACTTGCGAGCAAGTTCTAATTGGATATTTGAACAATTTACGCACTGATTCACCGATTTAGAGTCTAAGTGTTGGAAAATCATAAGTTAGCGTGTTTCAGATTTGAAATAGCTTTGGATTCGATCAGATCGTCATCGGATCAGCATTCGATAATTCAAACTTGGAATTATTCCGTATTTCGGACTTGCGAGCGAGTTCTAATTGGATATTTGAACAATTTACGCATCGATTCTCCGATTTAGTGTCTAAGTGTTGGAAAATCATAAGTTAGCGTGTTTTGGATTTGAAATAGGTTTGGATTCGATCTGATCGTCATCGGATCGGCATCCGATAATTCAAACTTGGAATTATCCGGGACTTGCAAAAGTGAAGGGAGGTTGCAGTGACTCAGGTGGCGTCTGCAGATAACATGACGGATCCTTTCACAAAGGCGTTACCGACCAAGGCTTTTGAGAAGCACGTAGATGCCATGGGAGTTAAGACTGTTATTCCCCGCTAGGCCAAGTGAGAGATTGTTGTAGCTCGTGTGTCGTGAGCGTGGATTTTCAATATTAACATTAATAAAGATGACTTTGGTTATTGCTTTAATTAGAATACTACTTTGGTATATGTTAATACATATATAATAAAAGGACCCTAGGGAACACAGTAGGCCACTCAGGCGTATGGTGGATCCATGGTTGGAAGACCCAATGGACCAGTTCTGTGTAGACCTAGAACTAGTTCACAGTTTTAGTGATGCCGGTCGCTTCACCGAGAATACGTTTTGGCAGGTAGAGGATGTGGTGAAGTCTCCACCATGGAAACATGGGATTCCCATTTACCTGACTAAGCATGATAATCGTGTTGAACAGGAACCAAGACGGCGCACAGTTCAGTAATTCAGACACTGGTGCATAAATCGTCTTACTACTATAGATAATCTATCCTTAACCCTGAGGGACCATGTACACTGGGCCAACCAGTTGTGTGGTGCTTTGATATGCCAACGTGTGTGGACCTTCCATAGTCCAATACCACGGTACGTTGGGTTACCCGGCTGGCACTTGAGTGTCATGCAATCCCTACAGGTTATCCGACGTCCAGTGTTGGATTGGTGCATTTTGATGAGTCAATCTGTCCACACAGTTAACCCAGGCCTGGTGGCTGTCAGTATGATTGACGACATTCCGAATGCTAGGCATAGCACCAGAATGTGTGTGGTGTTATAGATGACAAGTTATCAAATCCTAGTCAGATGATCGATCGGGATCTGACAGTGCTCCCCACCGCCCGAGTCGTATCATGGCACCAGTAATAGGAGGGACTAAGGATTATCAGAGTATAGTAGAGAAACAGGGTTACGAGGGAGTAACATAAGTTTAGGATCACTAGAGTTCAACTCGCATCGCACTCTGGGTGGCTACGCGAGTTAATCAGATTAGGGCTGATTAATAGAACTTTCGGTGTGTCATCGGAACAGTTAATCAGGGATCCGGTTGGAGCTAGAGATCCTGAACCCTGAAGGTTCCACCCTGTCGTTGTGTATAGGAATTGTTCCCCGACCTGGTTGGATACGTTGGATGCGAAGTAGCATGATGGAGCGCAAGCCCGGAGCCTAGGAACCTAATTCATATATGTTAAGGGTCATAGGGGTATTTTGGTAAATACTAAAATATGACTCATAACATATTGAATATGGATCTTGAAATGAGCGGAATAATTCCAGGAGCTCATAGGCACCGACGAAACTCAATTCCGAGTAGCGCACCTCACTCAATCTCTCTTACAGTGTTTCACTTTTCGTGAAGGGCGTTTTCGTCCAGGCTTCACGATAGGTATTCTGAAACCCTAAAACCGACCCCCCCCCCCCCCTCATCCTAGTCCATATGGGGCTGCCCCTAGCTTGCGTAGAGCAGTAGGGGACCTGCCCTATATGAGGAATAGAGAGGGAGGGGCCGATCCTATGCTCTCCCCTCTTTTGAAAAATCCGAACCCCTCTCCCTCTCTCCCTCTTTGTGGTTTCAGCCAAGGAAGAAAGCGAAAGAAGAAGGAAAAAGGAGGAAGGAAGGAGAAGGAAGAAGAGAGAAAGAAAATGAGGAGATCTCGCGGCTCGCCGTCGTCTTCGTAACGAATTCCTCCATCGTCTCGTAGTCCTTGCACTTAGATATAGGACTTTGAGGATTCCTCCATTTGCAAAAGACAAGGTGCTATCCGACAGCTTCCCTTGCGATTCACGTGCGGTTCATCATCGTTTCGTTCTCTTCAGATCATAGATCCACAAGGTATGATGATTCTAAACACCTAACTAGATGCATGCATGTCTTCCATAGATCGTAGTAAGCCTCTAGGGTGTCCGCACATATGCTAAGATCATAGATTTGTATGTAGATTGTTTTGTAGAATTAATTGTAATGAAACATACACCGTAAGATCTTCGGATCTATCTTTTGCTTTCGCTGCGACTCTGATAATGGGTTTTAATTCCAACACCCTCTTCGCCTCCTCTTCCTCTGAGACGCCTCTCTGACCAACGAGGTCATCGTCAGAACAATCACGCCTCCGAAGGGCCACTTCACCAGCATATTCTCCAAGCCCAGTTTCCTCAAAGCTAGAGGACCCCCGCTCTCCCCAAGTTCAACTGTCTAACGGGAGATCCGACAATACATGTCCTTGCTTTCAAGTAGGTGCTAACGCTATATTATAACGACAACCAGGTTTTATGCCGCACCTTTGCTGGCAACCTGGACGATATGTCACTCGATTAGTATTACAACCTTCCTTCCAGCTTCGTGAGTTGGTTCAAGGATCTGGCAGACCACTTCATTCAACACTATCAGCTGAACCTCAAGCCGAAGAAGAAGTTGGACTCCCTCTACCGACTCAGGATGAGATCGGATAAAACCCTTCGAGAATTCACTCGGAGGTTCCAGAATGAGCACGCTATGCTCTCGTGGCGTCACCTCGATGATGAAGCCATCATGCTCATATTCCAGAATGCCCTATGTTTTGACCTTCATATCTACAATGACCTCATCCGCAATCCTCCTGCCTCCCTTGGAGTACTCTTCAATCGAATACATCAGGAGATCGAGGTTGAGAACGATCAAGTCGCTCACAAGAAACAAGACCTCAAGAAGCGTCTTTCTGATAAAGAGCCAACGAGACCAATAACTCAAGCTCACAACTCTCGGACTGAAGAAGATGGAGTCTCCAAGAGGCCGAGGCGGGCAGACGATGGACCCGCAGAGCCTCAGAAGATTACGAACACCAAAGGGAAGCAGCCTATCGATCGATCAGAATAGAAGGTCACTAACTATCAACAACTTGGAAGGTCGCTCATCTGAAATCCACGATGTAACATGTCCCAAGTTATCAATGAAATAACCCTGCTTCAAATTCTGTCTTAACTTCTACTCAACATCACAGTTAGTTCAGTTCGCATTGCGACATGGTCGACTAACCTGCAATGGTACAAAGCTATGTGACCCCGATACGTAGGTTCGACTGAAATGGCACATCGCCTAAGTCCAATCGATACAAGGGTGCTATGCTGAGTACTCCGAATAATTGGCGTCGCACATGCTCCCGTTATCACGTAAGGACACATGCACTAGTGCCTCACCACAGTTAGTTCGGTTTATATTGCGACACGGTCTACTAACCTGCAACAGTACAAAGCTACGTGTCCCGATACGTAGGTTCGACTGAAACGGCACTTCACCTAAGTCCAATCGATACAAGGGTGCCACGCTGAGTACTTCGAATCATTAGCGTCACACATACTCCCTTTTGTCACATAAGGACACATGCACTAGTGCCTCGCTACAGTTAGTTTGGTTCGCCTTGCAATACAGTCGACTAACTTGCAATGGTACAAAGCTACGTGTCCCGATACGTAGGTTCGACTGAAATAGCGCTTCGCCTAAGTCCAATTGATACAAGGGCGCTATACTGAGTACTCCAAATCAATGACGTTGCATATGCTCCCATTGTCACGTAAGGGCACATGCACTAGTGCCTTGCCACAGTTAGTTTGGTTTGTGTTGCAACACGACCGACTAACCTGCAACAGTACAAAACTACGCGTCCCGACGTAGGTTCGACTAAAATGGTACTTCCCTAAGTTCAACTGATACAAAGGCACCACGCTGAGTACTCCGAAGTCTAACCCCCTATTGATCAACGAGCCCAAGGCCTGACCTTGGCATTCAAAGATAAAGCCCGGGACGGCAACATCGTCTCGGCCCAAGGTAACAGCCTTGGCATTGAAAAGCAAAGCTCGAGGCAGGCTTCGCCGCCATGGCATTTGACAAAGCACGAGACGACGACATCTTCTCGACCCAAGGTGACAACCTTGGCATTCGAAAGCAAAGCCCGAGGCAGGCTCCATCGCCTCGGCAATAGACAAAGCCCGAGACAGTGACACTGTCTCGACCCAAGGTAACAGCCTTGACATTCGAAAACAAAGCCCGAGGCAAACTCCGCCGCCTCGGCATCTGACAAAGCATGAGATGGCAACATCGTCTCGGCACAAGGTGACAGCCTTGGCATTCAAAAGCAAAGGTCGAGGCAGGCTCCACCGCCTCGGCAATAAACAAATCCCAAGACAGTGACATCGTCTCGACCTAAGGTGACAGCCTTGACATTCGAAAACAAAGCCCGAGGCAGGCTCCACCGCCTTGGCAACAGACAAAGTCTGAGTCGGTGACATCGTCTCGGCCCAAGGTGACAGTCTTGGTATTCGAAAGCAAAATCCAAGGCAGGCTCCGCCGCCTCAACACCAGACAAAGCCCGAGACGGCGACATCGTCTCGGCCCAAGGTGATAGCCTTGGCATTCAAAAGCAAAGCTCGAGACATCAGCACCGTCTTGGCCCAAGGCAACCTCTGCCTCGGCATTCAAAGACAAAGTCCAAGACAGGCTTCGCTACCTCGGCACCTGACGAAGCCCGAGACGTCGGCACCGTCTCGGCCCGAGGCGACCTTCGCCTCGACATTCGAAGACAAAGTTCGAGGCAGGCTTCCCCGCCTCGGCACCTAACGAAGCCCGAGACGTCGATACCGTCTCGACCCAAGGCGACCTCCGTCTCCGCATTCGAAGACAAAGTCCGAGGCAGGTTTTGCCACCTCGGCACCTGACGAAGGCCGAGATGCCTACATCGTATCGGGCCAAGGCTACATCCGCCTCGGCACTCGAAGACAAAGTCCGAGGCAGGCTTCACCGCCTCGGCACCCTTCCAATGCCGAGACATCGATACTGTCTCGGCCTAAGGAAATAGCCTTTGCATTCAAAGACAAAGTCTGAGACCTATGGTCGACATTCAACTAGAACCTGTTGCATCAATCAGCACCCCGCCTCGGTCAACCAGCCCTCAAAAGCGACGTGCACGACCCGTGGCATAGCCTTCGATGCTACAAACGATTGGGCGACATTCGTCGTTCAATCTTCCGACAGTATTGACCTCCTGGCAACGATTGACCGTCTCAACCGGTCGATCGCAATTCCATTGAACACTCGAGATTCAGCCATAAACATCAACCCTCTGAACCGTCATCATCGACTAACAGTGATCGACCAATCGACCCTTGGCCAGGGGTCACCCACGTTTGTCTATGCACTCGACGGACAAACGTCGACAAGCTCCGGCACCCTACTCCTAGCGACCATCGGGTAGATAAACTGAATCGTACTCGGGCCCGATCAGTAAATCAGACCCAATCGCACACCGGCATGCAACAACGGCTGTAATGGGACACCCGACACTGCCCTTCGTTCATAGCATACCGAGAGCATGACATCAACGGTCAGGAATCGCGAACGGCTAGGACTCATGCCCTCAGCAGTGGCACCACTAACCTGGCAACCGATATTCAGATGTTCAACACATATCAATGGCATCCATTCACATGATACACACTTACAGGTGAGGTATTCAACTATTAAGTTGGCTGAACAGCATTTCATCCATCCAATTTGAGAGAGTGGGTGAGTTTATAACACCTAGTTGTTGTCATTTACAACACAAATAGCTGTCATGCCTTTTCTCTGACCAAACTGTGGTTCAACACAATCGGGACAATAATTGTGGGTTAAAAGGCTTTGCTCTGACTATAGCAAGTGATATGACATGGCATACCCATCAAACAGAACATCAACGGCCATGAATCCTCTCTCTCTCTCTTTCAATTGGACTGAAACAGAGAGAGGAGCGATTTTAGCCCGAAACCACCCGCCCCCTATGATTTTAGCCCGAAACCACCCGCCCCCTGGGTGTCTTGCCGACCCCCACCTACGCAATCGTCCGTCGGCATCGGCCACTAGTCTTGCCTTGTGGAGTCCCATTCAACCAAGTTACCACCAGCCTAATTGGGAGGGGGTAACACACTCAGCCGGCCCCTGACAGGGGGTCGACGTGCGTAACGGTCGGCCCCGTGCAGCGGGTCGACAAACGGACGACGGTCAACCCCGCGCGCAACGGGTCTGCAGACGCGCACTCAGCCGGCCCCTGGCAGGGAGTCAACAGGCGTAACGGTCGGCCTCGTGCAGTGGGTCAACAGACGGACGACGGTCGGCCCCACGCGCAGCGGGTCGGCAAACAGACTAAGTCGGCCCCGCACAACGGGTCGGCAGACACGCACCCAACTTGCCCCTGGCAGGGGGTTAGCCGGCGCAACGATCGGCCCCGTGCAGCGGGTCAACAGACGGACGACGGTCAGCCCTCGGCCCCGCGTGCAGTGGGTCAGCAAACAAACGACTGCAACACACACCCGGCCGGCCCCTAACAAGGGGTCGACGGGTGCAACAGTCGGCCCTGTGCAGCGGGTCGACAGACGGACGACGATCGGCCCCGCGCGCAGCGAGTCGGCAAACAGACGACAGTCGGCCCCGCGCAATGGGTCGGTAGACGCGCACCCAGCCGGCCGCTGACAGGGGGTCGGCAGGCGCAACGGTCGGCACCGTGCAGCAAGTCGACATACAGACGACAATCGGCCCAGAGCGCCACTAGTCGGCAAACAGACAACGGTCGACCCCTCGCAACGGGTTGGCAGACGCGCACCCGGCCGGACCCTAGCAGTGGATCGGCAGGCTCGACAGTCGGCCCCGCGCGACAGGTCGGTAGACGCACACCCAACCGGCCACTGGCAGGTGGTCGACAGGCGCAACGGTTGGCCCCGTGCAGCGGGTCAACAGACGGACGACGGTCGGCCCCGCATGCAGCAAGTCGGCAAACATACGATAGTCGACCCCGCGCAACGGGTCGACAGACGCACACCCAGCCGGCCCATGGCAGTGGGTCAGCAGGCGCAACGATCGGCCCCGTACAGCAAGTAAACAGATGGACGACGGTCGACCCCGTGCACAGCGAGTCAACAAACAGACGACTGTCGGCCCCCTACAACGGGTCGGCAGACGCACACTCGGCCAGCCCCTGTCAGTGGGTCGGCGGGCATAACGGTCGGCCCCTGACAAGAGATCAGCAGCCGCGATGGTCAACCCCGGACAGGAAATCAACAGATGAGCGATCAGTTTTTTGCCCCAGAAAGTCCCAGCCAGCTAGGTTAGCACCTATCTAGCTGGGAGGGGGTAACTGTGGGTGCAAAATATGACTAACGCCCTACAGTGGGACCCGCAGCCCTGCTTGGGACCCATGGAGACGACAGTGGAACCTGCAGCCCTACCTGAG
This sequence comes from Chamaelirium japonicum, assembly GCA_947650365.1. Taxonomy (NCBI): domain Eukaryota; kingdom Viridiplantae; phylum Streptophyta; class Magnoliopsida; order Liliales; family Melanthiaceae; genus Chamaelirium; species Chamaelirium japonicum. The sequence goes on along the minus strand of OX393553.1, from coordinate 71,397,490 downwards.
GCCCACGAAGACGACAGTGGGACTCGTAGCCCTGCCTGGAGTCCACCTATACAACGGTGGGACCCGCAACCCTGCCTAGGGCTCACTTGCATTGTCTGGGGTCTGGTAAATACCCCCGGGTATTTACTAAACCCCGGATGTTTCTAAAAATATTCTTGGAATATTCTCCAGATAAACCAAACCTCTATAAATAACAGACCCTGTAAATTATTCCAGATCATGATCCCACTTTCTATTTTCCAAAGCTCCCCAAGGTTTCTGATTTTCAGATTCCCTCTCCACCCTCTATCATCCTGTAAGAAGCACTCCTCGGCTTGTCGAGAGTAGCTCTACTTCGTTCCGAGATAGTGGATTCAAAGGTTGTTCTACCGCACGGAGACGTAGGCTTCGACCAAACTTCGTCATCACATCCAGTGTCAACTCTCTCTCTCTCTATACTCTATAGTGCTTGTGTGACAGCCCGGCAAGTTATAGCTCAGCGCTTCGAAGCGCACCACATTCCGAAGGGTAAAATCTTCAATCGACTGTTGAAGGAGGGTCACGTACGATGGCTGAAATCCTCCCCCACAAGTTTCGACCAGGCCTGAGCATGGGGTCGCCCGACCCCGAAACCGGGGTTGGATTGATGTCAGCCACATATAGAGGAGCGATCCAATGAAGATATTCAAAGAGAAACATTAGAGCGGTCTCAATTATCCCGGCCTAATCTACCTACACAAGTAACGATAGCGGAGGCCAACAAAGGAGCCATGAAGATATTCATATTATATAATTTATTTTATGTTGCTTTAACGTATTAGTTGTATTAATTGCGATCAAGTATGTGCATGACCATCCAATCCAATCCAATCCAAACCGACTTTAATTGAATTGGATTTCAATCTCAGTTCGGTTAGGATCGTATTGAAAATCCTCAAAACCGACCAAGGTTGGATTGGTTTGGGCTTTGCCTAAATAGGTTGGCTTCGAACTGATGCACCCCCCTAACTTTTAACTCTCTCTTTCTAAAACTAGGCATCTAAAGCTCTCTCGATCTAAAAACTAAAAATTTATAATTTTCTCTCTTTAAAACTGGGCATCTATATAGCTCTCTAAAAACTAGGCATTTATAACTCTCTAAAACTGGACATCTATAGCTTTCTCTCTAAAAAGTGGGCATCTATAACTCTCTAAAACTGTGCATCTACATATTTCTCTCTCAAAAATCTTAGCATTTATAACTTTCCCTATAAAACTAGGCATCCACAGCTTTTTCTCTAAAAACTAGTCATTTATAACTCTCTAAAAATGCATATCTACAGCTCTCTCTCTCTAAAAATTTGGCATTTATAACTTTCTATCTCTAAAACTGAGCATCGACAGCTTTCTCTCTAAAAACTAAAATTTATAACTTTTTCTGTAAAACTGAATCTTTAGCTCTCTTTAAAAATTGGACATTTATAACTCTCTAAAACTGCGCACCTACAGCTCTCGTTAAAAACTGGACAATTATAACTTTCCAAAACTGTGCATATACAGCTCTCTAAAACTAATCATTTATAACTCTCTCTCTCTCTCTCTCTCTCTCTCTCTCTCTCTAAAACTACACATCTATAACTCTACAAATTGGGCATTTATAACTCCAAAATTAGGCATCTACAGCTTTCTCCCTCTAAAAACTAAAAATTTATAACTCTATAAAATTGCGCATCTATAGCTCTCTTTAAAAACTTGGCATTAACAACTCTCTAAAACTGGGTATCTACATCTCTCTAAAACTGGGCATTCAGAAGTCTCTAAAACTGGACATTCAAAACTTTCAAATATGGCTTCTACAACTCTCTCTAAAATTGTTTTAATATATTAATTTTATTGCTAAGTTTGCCAGCCTAGTCACAACTATATAGAACCGACTACATCCAACCAAACAATGGAGTAGCAATTCACAATCAGAACTCCCTTCAACCAAACAACAGAATTGCAAATACACAATCAAACTACATCCAATCAAACAGTGGAGTTGCAATTTAGCATCAGAATTCCCTGCAAACATACAGCTTAAAATCCAACTGCACAGATTGAAACTACACTGTGTTGTTAGAACTCTGCAACCAAACAGACCATTTTGCAAAATAAAACCAATGACAATGTGATACAAACTTTCTTACATGCTTACCGACAACATGAATTTAAAAATGAACTCGAATTCCTATCAAAGATTTGTTGTTTTAATCATCCATCAACTGTGAACAAAAGTGTTGTATGATAGTCTCTCTTTAATTCCCTCCATTATTTTTCAATTTCAAAAAAGAATGCTTTGTTATTGTGCACCTTTGGATGTCGTCGGTGTCACCGTAAATATATATATATATATATATATATATCATGTTATGAACAACCACAACCCACAAAAGCCGGCCATGCTGCAAGTTCTCTGCTTACAGGAGGTCGAATCGGTACCACATTCATCGTCAGTTCTGCACCTGTGATCAGCACGCACATCAGGGACATGGCAAGCACTCTCAACCACCAGACCGCCATTTGCCGTCGACAGGGTTGCTGGGCAGACTTGTAATGACATCGCACTTGCACGAACTGCTCTACTTTCAGTCTACAAGAAAATATACACCCAAATATCACTTGAAGAGTGGCTATAATGTAAATATCAATGCCTTATCCCATCTATTTGGTGCCAAGATTCTTATATCAAGGGCTTTTTTTCAAAATATTATTAAAAAATAAAATATTTAAGTAAATAGCGGCTGACCAAAAATATTTGCTATTCTAGCGCTCTAACCGCCACGTGGCAGGTCAGCACCGTAAAGCGCGCTGCAAAGTTTTTTTTTTTCCGAGTTAAGGTAAACCCGGTATCCGGGTTAGCGGGTTTAAACCCAGTATTATGGATACCGGGTTTACCCGAAGTCCAACAAGAAAACGGCTAAGTGTGAGAACATTATATAAGGGGGCTCCGGTTAAACCCGGTATTCAGAATACCGGGTTTAAACCCGCTAACCCGGATACCGGATTTACTTTAACTCAGAAAAAAAAAAAAATCGGCAAGCTTTATAGCACTGACCTGCCATGTGGCGGTCAAAGCGCTAGAATGGCAAATAGTTTTGGTCAGCCACTATTTAACTAAATATTTTATTTTTTAAAAAATATTTTGAAAAAAAGCCCTATATCAAAGGACAAGTCCTCCCTCTAAAATGGAGGGCTGGATACTCAAGAGAAGATGGAATAAATATCTATGTGATTATCTCAAAAATAAGAAAATAAGCTTGATTATCTGGCACCATCAATGGCTATATATACCATAACCATCCAACCTTATCCAAACTATGATTTTATTTTCTCGACAACCATTCCTACCTCTCATACAATCATGTATACCACAAAGGTCACTAGTAAAGTACATCATGTAAGCACTCTCGTGCGCGCCCGCGCACATATACAAACACACATCTCGTGGAGGTCAAATTGCAAAGTTTAAAGGTTATTTGATTAGTGATCATGATTAGAAATAGATTGAACACCTTATTTCAGGATCACACAATAGAAACAACTTCTAAGAGTCATAAAGGTTATATCTATTGTCCACTTTTGGTTGGTAAAATACTTTTTTAGGATGGGTCAACAAAAAATGGCGATGTGTTACAGACACCAAATGGACTTGTTTTAACCAAGTTACCATCGATTGAAAGCAAATGCAAGGGATTAGGATGGAAAATATTTTTTTTCAACGATCAGGACTAGTTCTTGTATCTTGAAGGTTTAAATAATGTATGTTTTCCTCAGTTTAAAGCACTAAATGGAAGTGTCCCCAATAAATAGTTATCTTAGATTTGCTAAATTCATCTTTATTCTTCGGGTTTTGAGGCCTTTTCTTGTTCAATCTTGCGCTCACTTTAAGCTCCAAGATCCATTATTGCCATCTTATTTTTTTCTGACAAAAAATTTAACCACTACTGAAAAGAAGCTTTGACAACGCAATGAATTGACAAATGACCTGTTGAGAAGGTTTTATTAGGTGTCGATAAACTTTCAAACAAACAACAGTATGAAATATGCCTCTAGATGGGGAGAAAAGCCCAGAATAAACTTCATTGGATAGTAGAACATCATCACTTGCTGGTCACCTAAATCGCCTTATCGCAGTTAAATTGTTAGAAAAGTGTACAAGATCGACATACTCTATTACATAGTAGATTCCTAACTACTCATAACTTCATCTGAACTTGATCGTCTTATTCTTCCACCGATTAACCCCAATTAAGTTGTTAGAAATATTATTTCTAGACAAGAGACTGCAAAACACATGAAAATTCAATGGAAGATTGAAAGAGCAAAATATAGCATGTACAGAAAAAGTAAACTGATAATAAATTATCCTGAAGATATACGTGATTGGCACATAGATTACCAACTTACTCGATGGAGAGAACAGAAATAATTCTAAAACAGAGATTAAGAATTTATAAAACACCTTCACTGATGTCCAATTATTTGGGATATGGGTCTCTGGAAGCTTCACATGCCATGAACTTCTTACTGGAAGAGGGTGACCCTCGGTTGTAAATATATAATTTTGATCGGCCATAAATGAATCATCAAAAAGAAGATAAAGGTATTTACACCTGAAAGAAAATAGGAAGAAAAATAGTGTCATACATAGAACTGTGGCACCATCATAAAAATAACTCAAGCAAATTGGTACGTAAGAGGCCTCAACGTTTCAGAAAGAAAGAAGCTGTGCTGATGATCTTCTAGTTGCATAGTTGAAACATCTTTAATGCTTGCAAAACCACCATGGACTTTGGTGTAGTAGTTAAGGGAGTTCATGATTGATTCGCCCACTTTCATATACCAGGGATCTGAGCATTTATCAGAAATATAAGTGATCAAGAAGCAGAAAAAATATTAAGAATAGAAGGTTCTAAGAAAGAAACAGTGCTTAATATGCTTCTGCACATTTGATTGTTAAACTGACTTTGCTTTTCACCTAATCCTGTGGTTCAGCTTCAAATTTTATCTCGACTCTAAAGCAATAAGATAGCATACAGTTTCTACTAAATCAAAGCTTTCTCATGAATCCAGGGCATCAATATATGAGAGTTGTAAATGCACCAACATTCCAGTCATGTTGCAAATGCAAATGAAGACCAATAATGACACTTGCCCATTTTGTGTAGTGGTCGGATTCTTTCTTTAGGTGCGAGAGTTCACGAGTTCATTTCTCATAATACCCCTTAATTACATAATTTACATTACAATTTTTTGATATTTTGAAGAAAAAAGTGGCGCTAGCGGAATACAAGGTAGTGGTGTTTAAGTTGAGATGGTCTTGACAAATTTAAGCGAAGATCGAAGGGGAAACTCTCAAGAGGGGATTCCGAATTTTGAAGGGGTGAGAGGGAGCTGTAGACCTAAGATTACAAGAGTAGAGATAATATGAACATTGTCATCGCTCCCTGCTCCTTCCCTCTCACTCTCCACCCTTGTTTTTCCTCTTCCATTCACTTCATGTAGCCCTCCAAGCTGCCAACTAACATGCAATAGGATTTGGTGCAAATCTGGGAGGGCTGGCGTCAAGATTTGTGGAACATTCACGACCTTAAAATTGTACTCTGACGGGGGCAGGGCCTTACCTACAAGTCCTGCATGATTTCAACAGCCCGACACGCTCTCGAGACTTAATTAAAAATAATTTTCGGATTTAATAATTCCTAAAATAGTATTTTCGGAATAAAATATTAAATTCAAAATAAAATAATCATTTTATTCCGAAATTATTATTTTAATCCGAAAATATATTATTTTCGGATTTATTAAATATGGTATTTTTCAAAGACAACTTTTCGGGTAAATTGGGATCGTTTAGTTATGGAAAGCATTTATCTTTTTTATTTTTGGTAGTTATTTTATGGTTTCTTGGAGACTAAATAATGTACACAAATTTATAGGCCTTCGTTTGATGAATAAATGATGTTTTTGATTGATGAAAAAAATATGACGGCTTGCGGGCTTCGTTAGGGTTTTCTGGATTGGAATCCATCAGGCGTAAGTTAGGGTTTCCTGGATTGGAATCCATCAAGGGTGGATTCCTCGAATCCGGTGGACTCCGGATCTTCCCCCTCCTCTTCTCTCCCCCGTTATTCTCGCTCAATCCTAATTCGAAAATCGCGCTCCATCGACGACGGTTACCCCTTTGCCCCGCATCAGTTTGGTATCAAAGCCGGTCTCGGCGAGTTCCATCTCGTCAAACGGTCCTTGGCATTGCCGAATCGTTGTCATCAACATTTACTCGCTGCCCAGCCACCTTGCCACCGTGCCGGCCATGAGCATCCGTCCCAGTCACCAATGGCTTTCCCTCTCTGTCCCTCTCTTTCTCCTCCCCGGCAGTCGCTAGTCGATCTGTCCTCCTCCACACCGTGCAGTCAAGGAACCGCAATCCTCTGTCTCGTTCCGAACACCACGACCCGGACCCGTCGACAAGCTGCTGCCGCAGACCCTTCTGTCGCCAACCGCCACTGCTCAGCAGAAATCCGACCCCGTCGCCAACTGCCTCAGCAACCGATCGCAGACAAAAGAAACGGCTTGGTTCGATCGATCGGCCGCGAAGCCCGATCGATCGGCCGCGAAGCCCGATCGATCAGGCGCACCCGTTCCTGCAGTCTGGAAACAGAGATTTCGCCTAGTCCAATCGATCGGCCATAAAGCCCGATCGATCAGTTGCACCAGTTCCTGTAGACAGACTTTACAAAACCCGATCAATCGGCCACGAGGTCCGATCGAACGAAAGTAGCCTGCCTGCACACCTTGAAGTCCGCGCGACCTCCTAAAGCTCTCTCGACCTCCTTGAGGGTCTCGTCTCGTAGAGACACCCCTTTGGTCTCTCCTTTCGCATCGACAACCCTCCCGGCTCCTTCGACGGCTTGCACGGTCTCCTTAGTCTCGGTAGCCCCTCGGCGCCCCCTCAGCCTCCTCACGAGCATCGGCAGCCCCTCCCGGCCTCCCTTCGCTCCCCGGCAGACCCTTGGCACCCTCCAATCACCCAATGACCCTCGAAAGGTACTCGCATACCTCGCAAGAATGACGATGCCTTACCATCAGACTGTCATCTATGCGCGACTCCTAGATTGGATGCACACTTCCGGTCCTACATTATACTCGTCTATATTTACGGAGATTTTGTGCATTGGTCGCATCAGAGGTTGAGCATGGGGACTGGCACTACCAGTCGAACCATTCGTCCAATGGTTCTTGCATCAAGGAAGCTCAATTGAAGAACAACTCGATGATGTGATGCAACTGATGGATGATATTGAGCAAGAAGCTATGGTCCGACAGCGACGCAGAGCCCGTGCTTCAGTTGTACCTCGTGCACCGACGACTCCTACCGTGCCTCCACCACCAGAGGAGCCTTTCCCACCGCTCATGTCACCACCTGCGGTGTCTGCACCACCAACTCCACCTCCACTGCCAGATGACCCTATACCGACCCCTGTGGACTACTTTCCGCCATCCAAGCCGAAGCCGGGTGTCGACTTCAGCGCACTAGTCCTGACGATCGATTTCATCGGGCTAGACCATCCACCCACGACTTTGGTCCTTTGTCAGTGCCACCGCCATCTGGGCATATTCTCCATCGAGCTGCTACTTCAGCGAGCCCCCTGCAACCGTCTATGTCAGCCCGTGCCAGCACTTCTCTGACTCCTGGTCCTCGCTCAATGACAGCACCACTTTCGCGTGGGACCCAAAAGATGACTACAGCACAGCGCGACCACACCGGTTAGATCTCCATTATCAGTTGCGGACTTCGAGGCAATCCTTCAGCGACCCTGGTGATGCGAGTTTTGCTACCGGCCCCTATGACGGCTCCACAGAACTCGTGGACGAGTTCTTTCTGACTTGGGTTAATGATGGGGACAGGACCCTGCCTGCAGGCCCTACATGATTTCCACAGCCCGACACGCTCTCGAGACTTAATTAAAAATAATTTTTGGATTTAATAATTCCTAAAATAATATTTTCGGAATAAAATATTAAATTCAGAATAAAATAATCATTTTATTCCAAAATTATTTTAATCCGAAAATACATTATTTTCTGATTTATTATATATGGTAGTTTTCAAAGATATCTTTTAGGGTAGATTTAGATCTTTTAGTTATGGAAAGCATTATCTTTTTATTTTTGGTAGTTATTTTATGGTTTCTTGGATACCAAGTAATGTACACCTATTTATAGGCCTTCGTTTGATGAATAAATGATGCTTTTGATTGATGAAAAAAATATGACAACTTGCGAGCTTCGTTAGAGTTTCCTATATTGGAATCCATCAGGGGTGGACTCCGGATCTTCCCCCTCCTCTTCTCTCCCCCGTTATTCTCTCTCAACCCTAATTCGGAGATTGCGCTCCATCGATGGCGGCTGCCCCTTTGTCCCGCATCGTACTCCCTAGCTGACCCATGCGAGGGAATAAGGCTTGAGTTGTTTCCCAAATGTATATAAATAGAACAATGGACTTGCATCCCGTTGAGACTTGAAAAGGCTAGATATCGCGACACCTCGTTTATAGGAAATGCTGAAATTTTAAAAAACATCAATAGTAGATAGTTCATTCTCAAATTTTATATTTGCATCTAAACTTGATATTCAGTTTGCAAAATTATTACCTGTCATTAGCAACAAAACAATTTTCCAATCGGTTTGAGATCACGAGTCTTTTTTCCGTTAGACAGGAGGGTCACCATTGATTACTCCATAGATCATAGTTATGTCACTACATAAGGCTAATTGCTTTTGGTTTAAAAAGTTTGGATGTTCAAACAATTACCAATTATGGAAAGAAAAACCATGGCCATATAACCGCACAATCCAGTTGTACATATAATGTTAGACAAGGGGGGAAGAAACCCATTTTGTACTCAGACAAAGTTTAAGTACAACACTTCCCTTTTCTTTTTCTTTCTTGCTTTAAAGTAAAGGTGACACAACACTTGGAATTTTATCAAAACAGATAATCGGAGATTGTAAGGCATGTTGCAGCCTTAGAGCATCTCCAAGGAGCTCCACAAGGTCCCCTCCTTGCCCATATAGTGAACAGTTTGAAGAAAAACTACTCCAATCAGCTCCTAATGCGAGCGCTACTGTAGGGTTCGTTATTGCCTTCGCTATCGTTGGTGAACTTGGCAGGGGGAGTAGCGCAACAAGGAGGCATGGGCCCCGTGGTTCCAAAAATTCAGCCGACTGGGCTGTGCAAATTCTCGAATGGCCCCCGTGCTACAATCCAGAACGCCCGCTTAATATTTGGTAATTTCTAGGAAGTGCCAAGGGCTTTTGGTCATTTGCCATTATGCCACATGTCAGAAAAAAGTTAATAGGGAAGGCACCAAGAAGCCCGTTGGAGTGATCTTCAATACCCACCCCTACTTTTCCTACGTGGTAGTTAGGAGCTCCTAGAATAGGGAAGTCACCTAAGAGCCCGTTGGAGATGCTCTTACATCCATCACAACCTAGTTCACCACCTTGAAGGAATTAACAAGAAAGGTTGCATGTGGAAATAGACATGAGCTAAACAAAGAAAAGGAAACAACTACGAACGACCATGCTACAAACAATCATGCATTAAAAAACTCCATAAAGAACGGCTTCAACAACCGAAAAACCGAAAAAATTTATGCCAAACACAAGTCTTCCTGAAACTTCATGATATCCATGATCTCCAGCATTTCCTTAATAGTAACTTTTCTCAATCTTAGCATGCCTTCAAATTCCTCTTGTTACTTTCCAGTCAATTAACTTCCAGAGATCTTTCAATGTGATGTCCACATTGATGCAGTTATGTCAGTTCCACTTCCAAAGAAGAACCACCTCTTAAAGAAGACAGTGACTCCACATAAACACACATAAGATTGGACCTCAAATCTGTAAATCTTTGCAGCAATATTTGATGGCATTCAGATAATTCTAGAGAGATCAAAATCTGCATAAGAGTCGCATATGCCCACAATTGTTCTTAAATGACATCATAGGTCAAGATACTGTTTTTACTAACAAGCCATTTGAAGGCCTGCATTATTGAGGCGTAGCACCTATCCATACAGGATTTCCAAATAAGCTTCTAAAGCTTTTGAACCATCCATCTAGTAGGATTTTACTAACAAATAAAAGGGATATCACATGCAATCATCCTACAATAGTTTTCAAACTTTCAAACAATATTTTAATGATAATAATAATAAATTTCAGTTTATAAAACATAATCGCAGTAAATCTTGTAAAAGTAAATCCCGATCGAAAGCGGAGAAGTGCTTGCTTTTGGAGAGGGCTTTAGCAAATGGGGAATCCGATCAACTCCCCGTTAGTTTGAAAGAGTGCTTGCTTTTGGAGAGGGCTTTAGGCTTTAGCAAATAGGGAATCCGATGGACTCCCCTTTTGGTGGAATTCAAACCGAAAGTACTATAGAAAAGCATCCCTCTGGTCGAGAACGAAAGTAGCCAGCCCATCCCCTCTATCTAGTAAGGTAAGGCACCCCTAGTTTCAATTTCTTTGATATGGGAGGGATGCGTCATTCGTTCATCCTTTCAATCTATCTAATAGACACTCAATCGAAACTCTAATGATGGCTGATCATTTTGTCACCCTTAGCGAGTCACGCTGTATTCTTTTCAGACTCCCGTTTTGACGCCAACGAATGTTCAGATGGATGGGATTTTCCGATATAAGGATTGAGGAGCCAATGATGTTCTCCTTCCATTATATGAACTTCATGTGCCTCATCCCAGAATACGTTCATATCCTCGTCTTCCACTATAGGGAATTCGTGGACAACTTCAAATGTGGGCTCGTTAATACGCAATAGATTGCAATCACAAAATAAATAGTCAAGTGTTTCAAAGAAACACAAATCTAATAATAGAACCAAGTATGATGAAGACCTAAGAAGCTAATGATGATCTAAACCCAAAGTAAACAAAGGGAAGGTCGATGATAAACGTGAGGGACGATTATGGCTAAGAAATAATATTATTATTAATCCGTGCCTTGGTCAATACCGATGCGTTCCCGATGTCCGATAGATGAAGTGGCGAAGGAGAGAGGATGATCCGAAAGGCGGGGTGAATAAGCTAGCACGAAGGATCTCTAAGGATGAAGAAATCTTTCGTCGATCTCTCGCAAAGGCCCTAGATGAAGTCATAGCAGAAGATGAAGAAGCCGATGGTCAAAAGAACGAGGAGGAAGAAGTCGGGAAGGAAAGTCGGAAAAGATCTCTTGAACGAGTCGTCGGCTCCGCTCTCAAAACTACGGTTTCAATTTCATTCAATGTCATATTTTATTCTAATTCGGGTTTGATGAAGGGGTTTTATAAGAGAGATAATAGAAGATGAGAGTAAGGAAAGAAGGGAAGAGAGTCATGTACTACAAAGGAAAGAAAGGGGAGACCGTGCGGTCGAAATCCCATGAGGGGAGACACATCTGTACGATGTACAGAATGGAGGAGAGAGAGAGAGAGAGATCTGGGTTGGGCTCCTCTTGGGCTTCCATTGGGCTTCATATGATCTCCATCATCTATCCATTGGTTCTAGAATTAGATCCAAAGGATATTATTAAAACCGACTAACGCGACTTAAAGCACTTTATGCTCAAGTCGGGTGCGAACATCCCTTGCACCTAAGCTAACCTGAAATATAAACCTTACTAACTCTTGATCCGCTTATCGGATTTACATGAAATGAAAAGCAAAGTTGTAGTTAATGGAAAGAGCTTTCTGATGAAACCGACGGAGTCAATCGACCTCCTGGATCTCCGTAAAGATGCTAAAAAGCGAGCTGCTGTCATGAAATCATGCACGTGCCTACATCGAAAAAAACTTCATGTATCCATATACTCTAAGAGAATAATCCAAAGTGTTTCGAGTCATATGAAAAAGCTTGTGGATTCTCATATCAACTTACAGCAGTTCTACATAACTAAAATTTCATGAACGTTTTAGATCTAATGCTTTCTTTTAATTGAAAAGGAATATAATTAAAGCTTCCATTTTTTTTTTTTTGAGGAATTCCTCTCCGAGGGGGAGAGGATGAGGTTAAGCCATACCCCAAGCTAATAATTAAAGCTTCCATTACCAACCTAATTAAGTTCGAAGCCAGCATATAAACCCAACTTAATAAATTTTGAGATAGTTCTATGACCTTTTGTTGCTTGGTAAAGGTAAAATGTAGATTCTGCAAGTTCGGGGCGCAATGGATAATATTTCTCCGTAGGATGCAACATGCCATGGTCCAAGAGATACCTGTAAGAACAAAACCATAGAAGATAGACTACCAATACAATGAGGTGTAGAAATGTAGCGTGTATAGGAATGAATTGAAACGAGGGTCAAATTAGTAATGAAAATATCAAATGGATGTCAGGTTGGTTAATAACAAAAAAAGAAAAGAAAAATTGCAACCTAGACAGGAAGAATTGAGGTGAAGAAAAAAAGACACTGAAATAAAGGTCATATTACTACAACAAATAATTTAACTCTGCTAAGTCAAGGTCAATAAGATTGTAGTTGGGAAAAACAATTGACAATTAGTTTATTGAAAACAGAGAGATTACATATTTAACTACTCAGAATAAAAATTATGTCGAAAAGGACAAGCATCGCTATAATATAAGAGGAGCAGTTAAACATGCTACATAATGTGATCAAGGATGATAGTACAAGCCCATAGCATACCGCACCAATAGCGATACCGGTGAAAAACAGGTTTCTATGACTGTATCACACCAATAATAAAGTTATGTCATGGGCACAGGATATCATGTGCTATGTCTTGGTACAGCTGAAACTGTTCGACATTACTACAGACTACTTAAACTAAAGTTAAACCCATCTTAACCTGTGTTCTTTACCCAAACATGTGTCTCATCTGAATTGCTTAGGTTACCATTTAGACCACATCTTAGTATCTTCAAGAATCACATTGTCTCCATACTTTATCAACAATTCTCAGTCTTAGTGCGGCTTTGAATACTGGATTAGTTTAATGTATCAACACTCTATTTTTGAGAGTTTGATGTATTTGCTTCCCAGAAGAAACCTGCCTCACAAATAGGTTTTTCTATCTATCTTAGGATGCCATTTGTGTATCCTTCAGAACGTATGAAGTGTCTACTATGCGCCGATATTAGAGACTTCATTATTCCTCGAGAAGAATTTTCAAAGTTTAGAGTCGAGTCCAACGATCAAGATAGGGACAATCTCTCATTCTGAGATTTATCTAATCCTTAGGGACAATCTTTCATTCTGTGAGTTTACCTGATCTTGATTCTTCTCTTAAGTCTTATCACCCAACTTTTGCAATAGGAGGAAGTTCAGAAAGCAATTTTTGAGATGGAGGCTGATAGGGTTCCTGGACCATATGGGTTACCCATCTAATTCTTTTAGCGATACTGGACGGTCATCAACATTGACATTTTCCCTTTCATTCGAGATTTTACTGAAAGTTCCATACACAGTATTAATTTCACTCGGATAATTCTAATTCCAAAAGGTGAAGGTGTTGTCACCATAGTTACCAAGTTGGAAAACGGGAAAAAAACGGCAAGGAAAAAAATCAGAAAAATACGACGAAAACTGAAAAAATGGGAAAAAAACGGGAAAACATTTTTACTTCTGTAATCTGTATAGATTGAAAACATTTTTTTTTTACTGCAGTGGAATATGGAAGATGAGGGAAAGACTGAAAAAGAGGGAAAGATGGAATCATGGAAAAAGAGAGAATTAAATGGGAATAAAGAACAGAGACAGCAGAAAAAAAAAAGCTAACCTAGCAGCTCTGTACCTCCAAGAAAAGCAGTGAAAGAAGCAAACCAGAGCCTCTCCATTCACCGCTCTCACAGTCTCACAGAAACATGTGCAGAATCTGCAGATATGCTCCTCTGTGGCTCCGGCTCCCTCTCTCGCAGTGCTCCTCCACGGCTCCGTCTCCCTCTCTCACAGACGCCTTCCGCCGGGTCGCAGAAGCCTCTCGGGTCGTGCAAAGGAAAAAGCCCTAATCTCCTCTGCGGCTCCGCCTCCCTCTCTCGCAGTGCTCCTCCGCGGCTCTGCCTCCCTCTCTCGCAGAGTCGCAGACGTCCTCCGCGACTCTGCCTCCCTCTCTCGTAGACATCCTCCGCGGCTCCGCCACCCTCTCTCGCAGACGTCCTCCGTAGCTCCGCCTCCCTCTCTCGCAGTCTCGCATACGCCTCTCGGGTCGCGCAGGGGAAAAGCCCTAATCAAGGGTATAAATCCCACTGATCCGGTGGGTTTAAAAAAGAAAAACCAGAACCCGAACCCATTTCTCTATACGAACCCATTTGCCGAACCTGGACCCGAACCCATTTGCCTTTTATCCCACTGATCCGGTGGGTTTAAAAAAAAAACCCGAACCTGGACCCGAACCCATTTGCCGAACTAATCCGTATTAAATACGTTTTTTACGTATTAACCCTTTTAAACACGTATTAAACGCGTATTGCCGTTTTTTTCAAAAAAACGGGTTTTATTCTCGTATGCTACGAACCCGGAGCAATAAGCGTATAAAACGCGTTTTTTTGAAAAAAAAAAAAATGGTCGTTTTGGTAACTATGGTTGTCACCATCACAGATTTTAGACTTATTACCTGGTCAAACCACTTATATAAAATTGTCACCAAGGTCTTGACTAAAGGCTGAGTTTGGTGATGAACGATATTACAACTCTCATTCAACTTTTATAAAAGGATGCGATATATTAGATATTATTGCATCAGCCCTAGAAGTCATTTTTGATCTGTTGAATTTAAACATTGAATTTCCTCAAGAAAAAAAAATTGAGAAGGCATCTGATAGAATCGATTTCCTAGTGAAAGTTATATAGAAGAAAGGCATTCATTATTGGATTAGTGCGATTTGGGACATCCTCTCATCCTCGAAACTCTCTTGATTGATCAACAATGACAATCAACCACTTCATGATGGGAAGGGGGTTAAGCAAGGCTGCCTTTATCTCCATTATTTTTCATTCTCATGGTTGACATTTTTTATTCTATCATCAAGAGAGTTGCTTCACTTAATTTTATAAGTAGATTTGGGGTAGACTCTCGGAAGTACCAATATTCAGTGTTGTTAGTATCGTACGATACACGATACGTATCGTACGATACGATACGATACAGGAGAAAAACGATACGTATCGGGTTTACGTATCGTTTTTCTCCTGTATCGTACGATACACGATACGATACGCTACGATACGATACGATACACGATACGGTACGATACGGTAAAAACATGTTTTTTTGTTTGTTATTTTTTTTTTGAAACTTTTAAAATGAATTTTTTTCTCTTAATTTCCCAAAGGACTACATAGGTCTCTTAGCGCTAAAAAAATACTTAGGAATGTTTTCTAACCTAGAGTGAAGTGATACAATTTTTTTTTTAGAAATTCATAGGTGTTTTACAAATATTTCTCTAGAGTTGTCGGATCCCAATGCCATTTGTTTTAAAAAATTTTCTAGAGCTTGGAACACCAAATATCTACAACTTTGCTAATTTCAATAGTTATAGGATTCCATTTCTACCTATATATATATATATATATATATATATATATATATATATATATATATATGTGGTACTTCTTAGTAGAGGGCTAATGGATCTATGTTCATAAAGTAAGGCTAAAGGAAAGAAGTGGATGACTTTGAATAAGACAATGAGGATGAGAATGAAAATAAATAAGAGGTGCAAGAGACATTAGAGAAAGATAAAGAAGCAAGTGGTGATAAATTATCTATTGTTGATGATCAAATTGATGATGTAGATGCGGTGGAGATTGAAAAATAAGATCTTCCTACTTTTTGAGTTTTTGTTTTGTCTTCATTGACCATTCGAATATTTTGAGAACAATATATTGATAGATCATAGATAATACTTATATATGATTTCTTTTTTATATAAATATATACATCATATTTTTTGTATAGGCCAATGTTATGTTTGATGTGAAATTATAGGGAATGTCTTACTCTTCTACTTGACTTTTCATATTTAATATTCTACTATGTACTTTCTATATTTATTATATATATATATATATAAAATATAAATTTAACCGTATCTTACGATACACGATACGATACGATACACGATACACAAAATAGGGAAAACGATACACGATACACAAAATAGGGAAAACGATACACGATACGATACACGATATGACAACCTTGCCAATATTCACTTTGCTGATGCACTTTACTTTTCAGCAAGTCGGAGGCCCCTGATATGATAACTTTGAAGATCATTCTTTATTTCTTTGAATCAAGTTTGCAAATTAGCATCAATAAGGCTCAGCATATACTATAATGGTGGGAACCAAATTAAAGGCAATAGATACTCTTCTCTACTGAATTCCAAATTAGGGGAATTGCCAGTTAAGTATCTCGGCCTACCTAAAAATGATAGAAAGATTGGCAAAGAAGACTATTTTCAGATTATTGAGAAAAAAGAGAAGAGGCTAGTAGGTTGGAAGGAAAATATCTCTCTGGGAGACCCACTCATCCTCCTTAATTTAGTTATTTCTACAATTCCTAACTATTACATGGATTTCTATTATTTACCCACATGGATTTTTTCAGAAAATTAACAGATTAGAAGAAATTTTCATTGGAGGGGAGAAGATAGCCATTTGGGCCTTTATAATCTCATGAGATGGAACTCTATTTAAGGCTAAGAAATTTGGAGGACTTGGTGTCATAAATCTTAGAGAATTCAATTCAGCATTGTTAAGCAAATGATGGTTGCGTATTCAAAGCTCCAATGGGTATAAATGGACAGAAATCATCAAATCTAGATATTTCATGTGGTTCACATTGATCCAAGTTAGAAGCATAGTCTCAGGTAAACTATTGCCCTTTTGGAAAGGTATTATCAAGAACAAATAAGTCTTTTGATGTGGGAACAAATTCATTCTAGGAAACAACAAACAAAATTATATTTTGGAAGGATGTTTGGATACAAGACATCCCTATCAAGAATCTCTATCCTGATTTTTTTGCCTTGGCTAGACTTAAAGATGCTTCTATCCATTCACAAGCTGTTATAAAGGGTTCTAATATTACTTGGCATCCAACCTCTTCCTGTAGCATGTATAATCTTGCAGGGAAGCTAGTTAATCTTTTGGACATTCTCTTTCCATTCAGTATCAATTCGATCCCAAATTCCACTAGTCGGCGATTAACCTCTTCAGGGAAGTTTTTTATCGACTCTCTTTATAAACTTCTGACATACACTTTGTCCCGATTCTAAGATCCTATGGAAGGCTAAGATCCCTCTAAAAGTGTGAATTTTTATGTACTCTGGCTCTCCAGAAAAAAAAAAATGACCAAGAAGAATTTGACGAAGAGATAGTTTCCCAGTTTAGATAACTCCAATTGCAGCTCATGCCCTTTGGGTTCAAAGAATACCTCTCATCTTCTTCTTGGATGCAGTTTATTTCGAGATATCAAGAAGCCAATCAAGCTCAGGCTTCAGATTAGCGGGCACCCAACATATCTGCTCTCTTTGTGGACTATTTCAGAGAAGAAAAGGGCTCCATCATATATACAAAAACTTTGGGATATCATCGTCTGCTACTTGCTGGTCATCTGGGAAAGAGAGCAATAGAACCTTCCACCAGAACTCCGTACCTGATTTAAAGATCATCAAAAGGATTGAGGCTACTTGAAGACTTGGACAACTCCTCTACCAGACCCCCTGAAGAATTCAATTCTTCTTTTCAGTAACTCTTCTTGAAGTGGTTCTTTCATGTTTTCTTTGCTTCTTCTTTACTCTTAATTTATACTAATATATTGGTCAGGGTCCTAGCCAAACCCTCCCTCAAATAAGGGGGCTTTCTTTAAAAAAAAGAAGAGATGATTTATTTTTATTATACTGTGGAGGACGATATGTGGGGTAAAGCACCATTCTCCGCTCAAGATCATGGGTAAATTTCAGCGAATATATGTTCTCTATACTTTCGACTTTCGATGATTTGCTCGATATAAAATCTAGACATCAGTGGTTGGATCTTTCTTTTAATTGTGTTCCAATCTTTGTCGTCTCCGATCAATAAATTGGACTACAATTTCTTTAAAAAAAATTGCACCGAATATATGTTCTCTATAATGTGGAGGCTTTCTTTTACAAAAAAGATATATAGTTTATTTTAATTATACTGTGGAGGACGATATGTGAGGTAAAGCCCTATTCTCTGCTCAAGATCATGGGGAAATTTTAGCGAATATATGTTCTCTATACTTTCGATGATTTGCTTCATATAAAATCTAGACATCAGTGGTTGGATCTTTTTCTTTTAATCGTGTTTCCAATCTTTGTCATCTCCGATCAAAGGGTCCCCAACACTTCCATTTTGAGAATTAGCAGTACAGAAATATTTTTCCAACAATAATCACACAAGACTCGAATCAATCAATGGCGGAACATTAGCATCAGTAATTTTCCCTTTGGAGTTATTAATTGGTAGGCTGCAATTTATTGTCTTCAATTTTTCGATAGTTTGAACCAAATTGCTTATAAAGTGTTCTCACTTAACAAATTTCTTAATGAGGACTTGAACACCAACCATACCTTTCGGGTAGCAAACCAAATTTCTCCCATACGTAGAAGAATTCCCGATGTGTTACATTGGCAGCAGTAATATCTCCAACGAGAATCTGTTTGCAATTAATCAAAGATTAAGATTAAGGAAATTTAAACTTAGTTGTCCGGCAAAACTTAGGCGAATACATGAACAACCTGAAGACCAGGCCAGAAGGCTTGAAGGCTTGTTAGCTGCCAATAGGTTGCTTTTCCTGTCCTCATATCAGCGTCATGATACCTGAAATCAGGGTAAGGTTAGTACATCAGGAAACAGTGCCAAACAAGAACGTAGATGGATAGGGATTCAAATTGGACGGTGATTATATGTATCAACCAAGCGAGAGTTTACACTTCAATGCTCAGACACATTAATAAACAACCTGAACTACTATATTTTAAAGTGATTATAAAATGGATACACCAATTTTCTCTTCTAAAGGAACACAGCGTGAGTCAGCAACACAACTACAGAGTATAGTGTACTTCAGGAGATGAAAGAAAGGTGAAGCCACCATAGTAATCATGGTAGCAGTGTAGCACAAATTACCAAACCTTGCATCTAAGAATCATGAAGGCTGGTTTAAATATTTGTTGCACCAAAAAGAAAAGAAAGCCCCACTAGTTTGGGGTGCGGCTGCTGAAAATTATACTATACGTGGAATATAAGCAAAAGGATTTAAAATAGTTGGTCGACGTCTTCCAGGGACAGATCTTAATTTGTAAATTCAACATATTTGATATATCAAAGCACCTTGTTCAATCCTGAATGATACTTATCATTAAAACCCTGTGGTTAGCAGTCAATATAAAGAAAAGAAACAACTTACATGAACCTCACTACCATGTTGATCATTTACGGGGGTGTTTGGATGCCCTGGCATGTAAGAGCATCTCCAGTAGACTCCCTATTCTAGGGAGCCAAAATTAGGGGAAAATGGCCATCTCATTAGAATAGGGAGCCATACTTGGATGTCAACTCCAACAGACTCACTATTCTAGGGAGCCTTTTCTAAAAGGACCAAATGCCCTACCACATATCCACATTTTACCAAATTGACCAAACCACTAAATTACCAAAAGCCTATGGTCTTTTTTAAATATTACCATATTTTCTGTTTGAAACAAAACTATTTAAAAAATACAAAAAAAAGCTATAAAAACTTTAAAAAATATTAAAAACTTTATAGAAATATAGGGTTTGAATTTCTAACCCTTGGTCTTGGATTTCGAGTTGGCTTGGATCAGCTTTTCACCGATATTGGAATTTCTAACCGTTGGGCTAAAACTCCAAGGGGGGCTCGGCTTTTCACCAATAATTAAATTTATAACCGTAGATCTCGAATTCATGGGGGCACAGTTTTTCACCAACGATCAAATTTTTGACCACTGGGCTCGGATTTATTCTATATAAAATTGAGTGATTCCTCTCTCATTTTTACACTCCCCCTACCCCACCCCCCCCCCTCCTCTGAAACAAAAATCTCTCAAGTGTATAAAGCTCCCGTTTTATTCCCAAAGGTGATGGCGGACATTGCTTAATGAGCAAGCTTCTTGACAACTCCGACTCCAAAGATGAAATTGAGGTGTTGTACATAGCTACATTGGAGAAGGAACGACTTGCTGCCCGGAGATGCTCAAGATCAAGGCAAGGATCAATTCAAGGTCGTGCAACGATATGTCATGATCGAGTTCAAGTCCACAATACTCTTTCGTTCAAGGTCGTGCACTGAGTGATCGAGTTTATAGCATGCATTGCGCCGGCGCATGTTACATGATCAGGTGCAATAACTAATTTTGTCGTTTATGGCATGCATGGCGTTGGCGCAGGTTACATGCTCCGATGCAATAGCTACTCTTATAGTTTATGGCATGTATGGCGCCAGCGAAGGTTACATGCAACGGTTACTTTTAGGGTGTCTAGGGTTTCTATCTTGGGGCTATGGGCTTAGACAGCAAAATACGATCATCATGGTTTATTTTACCGTCTAGGGTGGTATGGCATCCAGGGTTTTAGGTGGCTAATGTTAGGGTTTCTTTTAAACTGTATCAATGTAGGGAACATCTCTCAAATTAGGGTTTCGAATCAAGTAACGGCATAGTGTGAGGAGTAATATAATCTGTTAATGTAATGTAATGGGTCGGGTTTACTGTATAGTCGGGTCGGGTTTACTGTACATATATATTGGGCTTGAGTCCCTCAATGGAATCATTCTGTTCCTCTCCAAACCCTAGCCGTCGTCTCCTAACATGGTATCAGAGCTCTAGGGCGACGGCAGCACCTCCGGCAACCCCCTCCGGCCTCCTTCATCCGATCGGCAGCCCCCCCTCCGGCCTACAGCAACCGCCGGCCCCCCCCCCGGCCCCTCCAGCCACCGCCGACCCCTCCTGACCCCACCCGAACCCCTTCCGCACTCCTCCCGGCCCCTCCAGTCACCGCCGGTCCCCCCCCAGCCTCTCCAGCCACCGCCTGAACCTCTCCCGCACCCCCCCGGCCCCTCCGGTCACCGTCGGCTCCCCCCCCCGGCCCCTTCAGCCACCGCCGAACACCCCCGACCCCACCCGACCCCCCCCGACCCCACCCGCACCCCTCCCGACCCCACCCGACCCCACCCGAACCCCCCCCGGCCCCTCCAATCACCGCCGACCTCCCTCGCACACCCTCCAGTCCCCACCGGCCCTCCGATCCCCTCCCCACAGCCCTCCGATCCCCTTCAGCCCACCCGATTCCCTCCCGACACCCTACAGCCTCCTCCATGGCATCTCCAGCTGTCCCGACCGTTGCTGCGATCTCTCCACCGCTGAAGGCGGTCGCGTTCCAGTTGTCGGCGGCCAGCGACTGGCCTGACTGGTCCCTCACCGTCGAGGCCGCCCTCTCAAGTCGTGATCTGTGGGGTCACATCACCGGCGAGGATCCTCCTCCCACTGACTACTCCGGCTCGTCCTCTGTCACCAGCAGTGCTGCATCTTCTGCAGCGACTACTACCACGGCGGTCCCCGTTGCTGCTCTTACGTGGCGCCGCCACGATCAGGCCATCCGGGCGTACCTCCTGGACTCGGTTGCTCGTCCGCTCCTTGCTCCCATCGGCCGCCTTCCTACTGCGCGCGCGATGTGGGAGTATCTCCGGGACCGTTTTCTCCCGCGCGGCGGCGCCCGCCGGCATCAGCTCATCTGCGACTCGCAGTCTGCCCGTCAGGGGGAGCGTACCATTCAGGACTTTTTCAGTCAGATGAGTGCCTACTGGCATGAGCTGGACTCACTGATTCCGGAGCGGTGTGACTGCCCCCGCTCCCGGGACTTCCAGCGCTACCTCGACGAGGGCCACTTGCACCAGTTTCTGGCAGCACTTCGACCAGACTTTGCTCTCATAGCTGCCCAGCTCCTGCACCGGGAGCCCCTCCCTCGGCTCGAGGATGCCCTACTCGCCTTGGTCGACGAGGAGACCCGCCTTCAGACTCAGGGTGCTCGTGCTCCTCCACTTGCTCCTAGCTCCGACTCTGTCCTGGCAGCCGGGTTCTCCGATGAGGCTGTTTTCTGTCACTACTGCAAGGAGCCCGGCCACATGAAGCGCGAGTGCCCTACACGTCCTCCACGCAACCCCCGCTGGGGTCCGGATGAGAGATCCCCCCGCTGGTCTTCGACCTCTCGCGACGATCGACGCGGCGGTCGAGGTGGACGGGGCCGAGGACGTGGTTCGTCTTCCTTTCGCCACATTGGTGGTGCAGCGGCTACTGCAGAGGCCTCGCCGCTCCCCACTGCTCCCACAGCTCCTTCGCCGCCTGAGCCGGACCGTCTTCAGCGCCTCGAGGAGCTCCTTCTCCGCCACATAGCCTCCACCGGCTCCGCGACTGCGCACGGCTTGTCTGCCACCTCTGGTACTACTGCTCCATGGATCTTCGATTCGGGTGCCTCCTGTCACCTTACTTTTGACTCCACTGTCCTCACGGACTGTTCTCCCACTACCACCCACCAGGAGGTTCGCACTGCGGATGGGACTCTCGTCCCTATTCCGCAATGTGGCTCCATCACCACCACCTCTGACCCTTCTGGTCGCCTGACCCTATCCCATGTCCATCATGCCCCTCGTCTTAATATTAATTTGATTTCCATCAGTTCTCTTTGCGACTCTGGCCTGACTGTCACCTTCACCCCTTCTGTTTGTGTTGTGCAGGATTCGCGGACGGGTCAGAGGATTGGGCTGGGCCGTAGGGCAGGAGGACTCTACCAGTTGGACCATCTCCATGTGTCTTCAGTTGCGTCTGTCATGTCTGTCACCTCTGATGCCGACCTGTGGCACAGAAGGTTAGGTCATATATCTAGTGATCGACTCAAAAGCGTATTCCGTTCGGGCGCTTTGGGTCGAGCGTCTTTCTCCCCCCTCTCTGTCTGTACGGGTTGTCGACTGGCAAAGCATCTAGCTCTTCCTTTTTCTGCTAGTACTTCCCAGTCTAATGCTTTATTTGATTTAGTTCATTCGGATATTTGGTCCTGTTGCATCTCTATCTGGTTATATGTATTATGTTTGTTTTATCGATGACTATTCTAGGTGCACCTGGGTCTATCTCATGCGTCATCGGTCTGAAATTCCCCACATCTTTAGGCGATTCACCACTATGATACACACCCAGTTTGGTCGGCGAATCAAGACCTTTCGGTCTGATTGGGCCAAGGAGTATCTCTCCTCTGAGATGCGTGAGCTTCTTCAGTCTCACGGCACTCTTCACCAGCAGTCCTGTCCCCACACCCATGAGCAGAACGGCGTTGCCGAACGCAAGCATCGTCATGTCCTTGAGACTGCACGAGCCTTGCTTCTCTCTGCGTCTGTCCCTCACTCCTACTGGGCTGAAGCTGTCATGACGGCTGTCCACCTCATCAATATCACTCCGTCATCTGCTCTGTCCGGTGCCACCCCTCACGAGCGCCTTCACTCCAGCCCACCTGACTACTCTCTTCTTCGCACGTTTGGCTGCACGTGCTTCGTTCTTCTTCCTCCCCATGAGCGCACCAAACTTTCCGCGAGGTCTGTTAGGTGTGTTCACTTGGGGCTCAGTCGTGAGCATAAGGGGTATCGCTGCTATGATCCCTTAGCTCGTCGGATCCGTGTCTCCCGTCACGTCTCCTTTGTTGAGGATGTCCCGTATTTTGCTCCTGAGTCTCGGGATCTTTCCTTGCCTACTTCGTCATCCTCCTCGCCCTCCTCGCATCTTCACATCCCTGTTCTACCCCCGGTTTCTGTTGCTCCATCCACGCCTAC
Organism: Chamaelirium japonicum; assembly: GCA_947650365.1. Classification (NCBI taxonomy): domain Eukaryota; kingdom Viridiplantae; phylum Streptophyta; class Magnoliopsida; order Liliales; family Melanthiaceae; genus Chamaelirium; species Chamaelirium japonicum. Next base: position 71,373,605 of record OX393553.1, on the reverse strand, counting down.
TACACCACCACCACCACCTCCTCAGTATCCATCGCCTCCACCACCACCACCTCCTCAGTCCCCCACGCCACCACCCCCACCACCTCCACCACCCATTACTCGTGTCTATGTACGTCGGTCTGCAGCTCCCCCTCCCGAATCGGTTCTCCCTGGTACTCCTTCGCCTGATGCTGCTGCTCCCTCCTCCCCGGTCGTGGATCCTGCTCCTGTTCGGCGCTACCCAGCGCGCGAACATCACCCTCCTGCCAGATACGACTACTCTCCTGACAGGTTTGGTTACTCTGCTTTTCCCACTGACTCTCCTGACTCTTCTGGCTTCTCTGCCAGTGCCTTCTATTCACCATCCTTTCAGGCCTTCCTTACTGCTCTTCACACTCACCGGGAGCCCCAATCGTACCGTGAGGCAGCATTACATCCAGAGTGGCGGCAGGCCATGTCAGTTGAGCTTGAGGCATTTCAGCGGACCCAGACCTGGGAGTTGGTGCCTTGTCCCCCCGGGGTGGTGCCTGTTAGCTGCAAGTGGATCTTCAAGGTCAAGACTCGACCTGACGGCTCCATTGAGCGGCACAAGGCTCGCCTCGTTGCTCGTGGCTTCTCCCAGGAGTATGGGATTGACTACGAGGAGACGTTTGCTCCAGTTGCTCGGATGACTACTGTGCGCACCCTCTTAGCTGTGGCAGCTGCTCGAGGGTGGCCTCTCCATCAGATGGATGTCACCAATGCGTTTCTTCACGGTGATCTCTCCGAGGAAGTCTACATGGCTCCTCCTCCGGGCACTTCAGTTCCTCCAGGACACGTGTGTCGGTTGCGCCGGGCCATCTATGGGCTCAAGCAGGCTCCTCGTGCCTGGTTTGAGCGCTTTCGCAGTGCAGTTCTGGCTGCCGGGTTTGTTGAGCGTCACTCCGACTATGCCCTGTTCACTCGCTCCTCCAGTCAGGGCATTGCAGTCCTTCTCCTCTACGTGGATGATATGATCATCACTGGGGATGACCGTGCCACCATCGCCTCTCTCCAGCGGCACCTCCAGAGTCAGTTTGAGATGAAAGACCTGGGCTCTCTTCGCTACTTTCTGGGTCTTGAGATTGCCAGGTCAGCTCGTGGTCTGTTGGTCTCCCAGCAGAAGTACATCTCCGACATTCTTACTGATGCTGCCCTCACTGACACACGTACTGCTGATACACCCATGGAGCTCAATTTGAAGCTTCTCGCTACCGATGGTGAGCCACTCCAGGATGTCTCCCGCTACCAGAGGTTGGTTGGGATGCTTGTCTATCTCACCATGACCCGGTCAGACATTGCTCATGCTGTTGGCATTGTCAGTCAGTTTGTTCAGGCTCCACGGTCAGTACACTATGCAGCTGTTCTGCGGATTATCCGCTACCTCCGGGGCACCATCACCCGTTCACTCCTGTTTTCCTCCACCTCTCCGTTGGTACTGCGCGCCTACTCAGATGCAGATTGGGCAGGAGATGCAGACACTCGTCGATCTACTACAGGATACTGTGTGTTTCTGGGTGACTCCCTGATTTCTTGGCGCAGCAAGAAGCAGGAGTCTGTTGCTCGCTCCAGCACCGAAGCCGAATACAGGGCTATGGCTTCCACCACCGCCGAGATTGTCTGGCTTCGACGTCTTCTGCTTGACTTGGGAGTGGTGATATCCGGGCCGACCCCTCTCTTCTGTGACAACCGGAGTGCTATTCAGATTGCTAGCAATCCGGTCTTCCATGAGCGAACAAAGCATATTGAAGTTGACTGTCATTATGTTCGCCAGGCGTTTATTGATCACATCATCTCCCTGCCTTTCATTCCCTCATCGGAGCAGACTGCTGATTTTCTGACGAAGCCACTGACGACTGCTCGCTTCAGACATTTTCTAGGCAAACTCTCGGTTCATGATCCACCGTGAGTTTGAGGGGGAGTGTTAATGTAATGTAATGGGTCGGGTTTACTGTATAGTCGGGTCGGGTTTACTGTACATATATATTGGGCTTGAGTCCCTCAATGGAATCATTCTGTTCCTCTCCAAACCCTAGCCGTCGTCTCCTAACATAATCGTTTACGATGACCTCCGGCTCGACAGCAAGTGAAGAGGAACACTGGATGAAACAGTTGTCACCGGTCTAGCGACTGCGACTTTGGAGACTTCAACATCTAGATCCACGATCTCCGGTGACGAGGGGTGATTAAAGCGAGCAGAATTTCAAACGGGGGAGAGGAACGGGTTTTTACATCATAAGGGTAAAACGGTAGTCGGTCACAAAAGTGCAACAGCTGTTCGGATGGGACATTTGGCATTTTGGCACGTGTTGAGAGCCAAAATGTAATGCAAAAAGCAATCAGGGCCAGTCTCATCAATTCATGTGAGTTGGGGATCGTTTTGGGAAAAACCTCAAAAACAAATATATCAAGATATAGAAAAACATGACTATTGAGCAGGGGCCTTCATCATCACCTTCGAGGATTGGTGATATAGCAGTCCATGGTCGATCGCTTTGGCAGGATACCAAACCCATAACCATCAAGCCATGTCCCATCTACTATCTCATATCTATGCTCATCCTTTTATCAAAATCCTTATTGATGTCGCCAAAATCAGAGTAACGGTTTTTCTTATCATATCTAGACAAGAAGAAAAATTGCTACAAAGGAATTTGGCTATTGCTTCTAAAAAATATTTGATACATCAAAGTAGCAAGAGAAGAACAATAATTATATAAAGGATGGTCAATCTTAAATAGAAGAATACTAGTGAAGAAACAAATTTATAGCTTATACCGATGATTTGTCTGCAGACTATGTTGCTGAATAAAGACATGGCACTTACTGTTACCTTTAGTGCTTATATGTAACCATTTAGAATTTGAGGAAATGTTTCTATAAATTTATCTAGGAAAGACAGAAGTCGATGAAAGATGCAAAAACTTGATGATTTGACGCATGTAATTAAACAAATAAAACTTATATAATCAGGATAATCCTAGAAAATGGAATATAAATGGTGCACCATGGGCCATGACGGAAGTATTTCTGCACGGCAAGATAAGCTGAATGAAACATGTCCCAGAACTCATCGTTCCCAAAAAGAATGTAAGCTTTGATTAGATATTCATAGAATGAGTCAACTCCTACAAGAGGTCATAAAATCAAATCAGAAGTTATTGAACTGATCTACAAGAAATTAACACAAAGATGCAACATTGACCAGATTCCATCTTATTTACGATTGGTTCAACCATGTATTACTATTTGAAAATCAAAAGGGCACGATATACAGTTCAGCCAAAGATTAATCAATGTAACAGTGGACTCAGTTTTATCCGATCCCCTCAAAAAATATAACGAACATAGAATATCAAAAGCAGGAGGATGTACCAGCTCCAATGCCAGATGAATACTCTATCCACTCTCCAGCAATAACATCAAGAGTTGTACCTAATAGATTCAAAGGACTTCTCATGCTCCATAATTTACGAAGAGCACGAAGTGCTGCAGCTTCATATCTAGAATCACCGGTTAATCGTGACAGGGCTCCCATTTCCAGAATGAGAGAACCTGCAATTAGAAATGAATATTTGATCAAACTAGTCCTAGCAAACTGAAACATGACTGCACCCAAAACAATGAATAATCAGCTCTCTCACCACACCCTGATGTGCTTGTTTCAGTTGTCTCATTTTCCATTACTCCATACTGTCAACAGAAAATTTCATGTCAGATTTTCACACAGAATTTCCGAATAAAAACATCGACAATACTAATGTAACATTTGCATAAAATTGGATAAAAAATCAAGTAGACTGCAAACCATTAAAGTATGGAGCATATAAGTTATTTATCAAAAAGCTTCAGAGGATTTGTAAAACAAAGAATGATTGCAACACATTTCTTCCAATCATTAGACAACAGCAAGCTATAATAATACTAAGGAATATACAGACATGAAGGAATGGAGCATCAATATGGGATGTTCCGGTACTTCTTCTGGAAGAATCAGATGACCCATATTCTAAACCATCAATAGTCTTACAAGTGTTGAACTTACTTGAATCCTCTTACACATGTACATCTTAATGTGCAGTGAAGAGTAGATCATCTGCATTACTATTTGATCATTTACGTAATTAAGTAACGAGTCCATATCATTCAGTGTTGCTCTAGGCAATCCCAAGTTTCATGACAGCTGGAGCGTTTTTTCAGTTTGGAACGGATATTGATGCGAAGGATCTTTGTTATTTTATTGTCATTAATTGCTCCATTAAATTATCTACATTACAGTTCCAGTTTCATGTAAATCGGACTCCCAGGGGAGGAGATGTCGTTTTTACTATGTGTTAGCTGAAGGTGCGGGGTTGTTGCACCCGCCGCCCGGTTTAATGGTTGGGCTAACACACCGTTAAGTTGTTAGCCAACTTAAACTTCTTATCCGCTTTTACCAATAGTCGTTGATTTTGCAAGGACTAATCAATGGATGGGATCAAAGAATCCACACGAAAACCCAATGAGAAACCCTAGCTAGGAAGCACGGACATGGACACAAGACAATGACACAACACGATACGGACACAAGGACACGGCAAATCTCAAAAAAAATAGGACACAGACACAGCGAGGATACGGGAATTAAGTAATATATAATTCTATATTCTATAATGCCAAAGGGGGAGTATGTACGGTTTTAGTGTTGACAAATCTAGTGAAATGTTGTAAAAGTCTGTAAATGATCAAAGTAAAGGAATTTCTAGGTCAAAGACAAGATTTCCACTAAAGACACAAGAAGAAAGAAATGAAGAAGTAGCTCAAAGTTTTTTATGTCCACAACTTTATGATCAAAGACTTATGAAAGATTCAATCTAAATAGGGTCAGATAAGTTTCCCTAGAAAACTAGAAAGCCCTTGTTACATGATTCATATAGTGCATCTAGGTTTAGCATGGGTTTTGAGCGTGTTCATAATGATTTGTTTCCGATCATTTTTTGAATGTTTTCTCAATGATTTAATAGCTTAGGGTGTGCTTTAATCATTGCCCATATTCATTTTAATCTGAGTTGATAAATGTTTTTTTTTAAGTATGTTACTGAAATTTTCTACATAAAATGACAGATCATCGTGATCAAATTTTTCAATCATCTAGTATATACTGTTGAAACAGTAAATCCATTTAAATCATTGAATGCCCACTTACCTGTAATCAATCATCTATTCAAGCATACGGCCAAGTACACTGGTATGATCATCACGTCAAGATGAACGATCATCATGTCGAGATGATACATCATCTGGTACAAAACTGAAATTTCAAATCTGAATATTGGATAGGTTTGATTGATTTCTTTTTGTTGTTTTCCCTGAAAGTCTAAAGGGCATATAAGGGCATTATATGCATGAAATTTGGAGACAGAATAGAAGAAAATTAGGGATTTGGTCGTCATATTTTGAGAGCACGTGTTGATCGCTCTAAGTCTTCTCTTTCATGTTTTTGCATCAAAAAATCTTAGCAAAATCTGCATGATCATATGAGAACCTTGAAAGTTGAAAGTTAATGTTTCATGTTTTCATGGTTCTAATCGTGGGTTATTCGATTGAACTAGTTTGATAGCATATTTGCATGTATGATTTAGGTTTTCATTAGTTTTCCTGTGTGCAAGAGTGCATGAAAACCTAGAATACTTCTCTCTGATTTCTGTGAGATTGCAGAGATCGAGTCGTAAGGATTGATTTGTGGAATTAGTACCTTCCTATTAGAGAAGTTGATAAAATCATAAGGACTTTGAATATCCTTTGCGGAGAAGATTGCGGTTTGGCGAAATCAAATCTGGATAAAAGGACATCACAGCTTGTGCGAGAAATCGAGGCACGAGTAGTGCAGATCTACAAGGTTGTCTATGAGGATAAGAAGTGTGGTTGCTTCGAGTAGTAAGTATATCATTGTAATTGGATTCATCACATATCAACTCTCATGGTGAAGTGTGCCTGGGTGAAGTCTCTCGAACTTCATCAAAATCATGGATAAAAATACCGGTCGCGGACAAATTATTGGCCTGCCGGAAAAACGGTTCAAACCCGGTGGTACGAACCGGTATCGATCTGAACCGGTCCATATCGGTGTGAATTGATTTTCGGTTTCAAAAAAAATTGAAAAAATAACCAAAAAACCCAGAATAATCTAAAATACTAGTTTGTGATGTTTTTTTTCATGAGTAAACTAGTTATAGGTATGAACCGGTCTTTTTAAGTTATAAAGTCACTGTATGATTTTAAATTGTGAAATTTGATATAGTTATTAAATTGCATGTGCTTATAGATCTATAGATCTAAGCTTTGATGGCATAGATCTGACCCATATCAACATTTTCACCACAATTATTTGGGTTTTTTTCAAAAAAAATGCAATAAAAAAATGAAAAATGAACAAAATGATGAAAACATACCTTCAAATGTGATTTTGATTTTGCAAATCCGAGTTTTTGGCTTTAAATCTTGCAAATCCAACTTATATGGAGCTTCACCTCATGTGGGAATGAAGAAAGATGCACCGAAAATTAAAACCGGAATGAAGAAAACACCCAAAACAATGTTAAATACCCGTTGCCGGTTCAAACTGGCCGATTCAAACCGGTTAAAATCACGGTTGAGGAAAAAAACCCAAAAAAAAAATTAACATGTCCGTACCGGCCTGAACCGACCGATCGGACCGGTACGAGCCAGGTATCGGGATCGGATGCAATACCAGTCTCGAACCGGCCAAAACTGGTACGTATCGGTATCGGCTGAGATTTAAAACCTTGTATTTGGTCGAACCGGCCGGTTTTTATGCGATTTAATCCTCGCGACCGGTATCAGGTGAATACTGATGCGGTTCAGTCAGGTTCCCAGTTTGAACCGTACGGTATGGTTCGTACCGGTCGGTATTTTGATCCTTGGTCAAAATCCTTCTTCCAAAATTTCTATGTTGAAGGGATATTCTATTCATTAGTAGTATATCCCATATACGAACTAGAGATAGACCATCTCGATGCTCTGTGAGTCAACATTGTTGTATATGATAAATTGAATATTTCAATACATCATGATCTGTGCGGAGAGTAATTCCTCAAAAAAAAAAATACATCATGATCTGTGATTGGTGAAATTCTGAATATACGATGCTCAAATTATTTGGGATTGTTCTTTTCATAATAGTTTCAAGTGAAGGGATTAAAACATTGAGTTGCCGATTGACCCCAGCCCATCCCCTCCTTTCCTCTAGCTTGCTTCTACATAGATCTTACATCCTAGTGGATCCAATCCTCACAATCGGGTGCCATGTTAGGATGTAAAAAAATTGTAAAATTGTTGGCTGAGTAGTCTTGTCTTCTAGATTTGATCATATTTTCTTTGTCATTTCCCATAGAAGGGTTCATCATTTAAGAGACTTCTACAGGACAAAATATGCATGTTAGCTCAATCTACCATCAAAGGGATCGCAGGTTAAATATATCATTGTAGATTGAAAAGAATCTCAACATCAACCAAATATCATGTGTCATTAAGTATTAACACTAACACGTCCCGAAAATTTCTTTCATACAATTTGGAGGATTCAACAAGTAGTATCTTTATCCACATATACTAAAGAAATAAAACCCCACAGTTCAGTTAGGTATAGCCATGAGGAATATTTAAGAGATCATAAGATATCTAATTTCCTTGACATAATTCTATAATACCAACATTACTTCCTTCATATACCCATGGGCAACCAAAGGGATGAGTCATACATGGGGATCTAGACAAGCACAGAGATTGGAAGACTCACTAAACTTGCAACTACGTACTTATGTTACAACTTACAAGATTATTGTAGAAGCGTAGCCTTTGGGATATAATTAGAGGACCACAAATGAACTCCTAGGGTGAGACACGCTATTTGCAACTACCTAATTAAATGATTGTGGATTCAAACCTCCAGACATGGGTCTAATTAAATGATTGTGGATTCAAACTTGCAACTACCTACTTATGTTACAACTTACAAGATGATTGTAGAAGCATAGCCTTTGGGATATAATTAGAGGACCACAAATGAACTCCTAGGGTGAGACACGCTATTTGCAACTACCTAATTAAATGATTGTGGATTCAAACCTCCAGACATGGGTGCATATAAAATGATTTGTGCCTCTCCATCGAATTCACCTATATGGTCGAAAGTTATCATGGGTTCAGTTATTCACTGTGAAAGCCACTAAAGGCAATGAAATATATTTCAATATACAGTATATAGGTAAGCAAAAGGCAATGAAATATATTGCAATATACCGTATATAGGTAAGCAAAATCCCCCACCCTAACCCCCCCCCCCCCCCCCCCCACACACACACACACACTCAAAATTAATAAAAAGAGTTGAAAAATTCACCAGCGGTTTTAAGAGGAACTAACAATGAAAAAAGAAATCACATGGCATTCTGAGAGGAACTAACAAGGAGCTTAACTAAAATTGGCATTTATTCATGGGTTAAAATGAATACTTCAACAAATGAAAAGTTCATTAGAAAGTGAAGCATGCTTAATGTGGTACCTTCAAATTAATCCATGCATAAGGCAGCCCCGTAGGGGTGTCAAATGCACATAGGAAGCGTCGACCTAAGTCTTCAGCAAGATTGAGCAACTCATTCTTGTATAATCCATGTGGTAGCCTGCTTTTAGAATCAGTCGCAAGAATATGAGCAGAAACAAGCCCTCCAAGAACTCGTATGTTGCACTACAAAAGTAGCAAGAGATGGGAGAACAAACAGTTAGAACACCATTTATTGACGTTGCTTCAATCTGCACGGTATATGTCAATATACAGCTACCAGGACATACTTCCCTGAAGGCTGGCCCAGCAGACCAACTTCTGGATCTCCTTGCTCGTATCTCTTTCGAAGAGCACATTGGGACGAAGCATTGCTTGGGAGAGGTGCTGACGTGAGCGATGGTTGCCCGCGGGGTAGCGGCGTTTCTTCCTCAGTGAGCGTAGGAGTACGTTGGCGTCGCTTTGAAACCTTCAGCTAGGAAGTTGACTTAGCGGTTGGCCTTTGACGGTTGATGCGCAATTTGGGCGTGCTTTGTCGTGCAGCGACGAGTACCGATGAGAAGGACACGAAGGCGATGGACGTCATGTTGGCCGTAGCGACCTCCTCAGAGTCGATCTCTATCTTTCCTTGCTTTGTGAGCGACATGATTCTCTCCTTGAAGACGAAGCATCTTTCGATGGGATGACTTACCACTTGGTGGTATTTGCAGAAGAGAGGGTCGTCGACGCGATGCATCTGCTCAGGCCTTTTCGGAGGAGGGAGCTCTATCATCTTCTCCTGTAGCAACTGATCAAACATGGAGGAGACTTCCGAGTCCGGGAAGGGATACTCCTTTGCTTCGAGCTCCTCGAGAGTCATCCATTGCCTTTGCGGCAGAGGCGGCGGTATGACGGCTCCTTTTCTTTGATCCTGCTTGCCACCGATCTTGAGCGGCTTGGAGGTTGAAGCGACGTCAGCAATATTGACTTGCTTTGATTTCGGTGCCTGCAGCTTGTCCTTCTTCTCCACCTTCAGGAAATCCTTGTTCTTCGAGTCTCCGCGGTTTGCTAGGCTGAGTTCCATGTCATGAGCCTGAGTTACGAGTTCTTCGAAGGACCAAGGCTTGATACCTTTGAGGATGTAGAGCAGGCCCCAATGCATGCCTTGGGTGCACATCTCAATGGCCGAGTCTTCAGACAAGCGGTCTCGTGAATTCAGCGTGAGGTTCCTTCATCTGTAGATGTAGTCGATCACCGGCTCGTCCTTCCTTTACTTGACGGTAGTAAGCTCGGTCATGCTGACGGTGCGTCTGGTGCTGTAGAAGCGATTAAGGAACTCCCTCTCCAGCTGATCCCAGCTGTCGATAGATCCTGGAGGAAGATCCATATACCAGTCGAACGCGTTACCCTTGAGGGTGCGAATGAACTGCTTCACCATCTCGTCGCCATACGTGCCGGTATTGTTGTAGGTTTCGATGAAGTGGGCGACGTGCTGTCTTGGATTACCCTTCCTGTCGAAGTGCTAGAACTTTGGCGGCTGGAACCCGATGGGAAAGCGCAGCTGCTGGATCCTTGCTGTGTAAGGCTTCGAGTATGTCGCCGTGATCGAAGGAAGACCACTGCCGTGGGTGCGCATCATGTCTGCTACCAACGCTTGTATTTGCTGGGTATTCATCGTTGCTATTGCCGGAGGTTGTGTGGCCACCGAGACTGGTGTTGGAGAAACGACTTCCACCGGGACGGGAGCCGAGGAGAGTACTGGAGTCAACGCTTGAACTGTCGGAACAACCTCTGCGGGAGCGGGAGTTGGAGCTGGAGCGGCTAATGGAGAAGCAATGGGTTGATCGTTCGTCGCCGCATCCTTTGCGCTTAGCTTTTGAAGCAGAGTATTGATGTGACGATCCTTCTCCTCCATTAGCCGAGCGATTTGTGCCATCTACTCGCCCATTTGCATAACTTGGAGTTGAAGAGCGGACGGAGGATGGTGACAGAGGACGTCTCGATGTTGCATGCTAGCATCCTCGCCGTCATCGTCAGAGACGTAGTTGCGCCGACTTGCTTCTAATTGATGACTGATGTTTGCCCCCTACAGAGGAGGTGCAACGTCTGCTGGAGAATCCGAACGGGCTCGGGGTTGGGGCTGGTGCTCCCCAAACTTCTGGACATGGACTCCAAGATCGAGGCTTGTTTCTTCATGCACCAAGGCTTCGTCGGTGCTTTGGCGAGCATCTTCGGCAATAGTTTCTGGCATGAAGACATCCGCAAGAGTTCGAGTACGCGGAGTGTAGACACATACCATCGGGGGAGCATCACCCTTCGGATTTACTGGACCACCATGTCGGAGTAGTGGAGACTCGGCGATTGGTGAAAGGCTTGGAGCAAATGCATCGCTGCTTGTCCCGGCCATTGCGAACCTGAAGCAACTTCTTCAGCTATACGGATGAAAGGAGAGAAGGTCCCACTAGGTGTGCCAGAAATCTGTAGTCGCAGAAAAAGATACGGGTCGTCTTTATTGCGAACACACGAGATTACACAGTGCCGGGACCCGGGGTGCTCGGGTGTGACGAGTCCGGGTGCAGCGAATATTGATCAGGAGATTGTGGGAGAGATCCTCTGGAGGGTCCCTTTGATCCGCGTCTCCACGTGGTATTCGTGCGAGAGCTCTGAAGGGGTTGCCCAGCACAGAGGTCTTTACAGGGTGAGGGTTTTTGAGAGGCTAAGGAGTATCCACCGTTGCTTTTGTCCCTTTCGTGCTTCACGCTTTCTCGGCTAGGAGGTTTTTGGCTTCGATCCTTGGTCTTCGTGTCTTCCTCGCTCCTTGCTGGACCTTGGCGTCCTTGATCGTCGGTTCGCGGCGTCGATCGTGCTTTTGGCGTCGGCTTTGGCTGACTTTGGCTTGGCTTGGGCATGGCTCTGGCTTTTGCTTTGCTTTGGCGCTTGTGCTTGGACGTAGATGGGGAGAGACTTGCGGTGCTTTCGTTCTTCCGGACTTCGCGTCGTATCGGCTAGAACGTGCGGTGCTTTTGCTCGTGACCGGCATAGTCGCTTGGCTTTGGTACTTGCGTTGCTTTGGCACGGGCTTTACCGGGGCTTTTGCTTTGGCTTTTTGCATGGGCTTTTGCTTTGGCGTCGACTCGATCTTCTCCTCGAACGGCGGTGGCTAGTTCTTCAAGGCTTCTGGCTTCTTCGGCGTTTAGGTATCGGCTAGACTTTTCTTCTTCACCGAGCTTCTTTGGCGTGATCAAAGTCGAAGGGTACCTTTGGAGACGGCAGGGGTGGCACCGATCTCCGTGCGACGGTTGTAACGTCGGCTTTGCTTTGAAGACGATGGGTGTAGCGACGCTTCGTATAGTCCTCTCCAAGCTTTCTTCTCCGTGGATGGAGTGGACGTTTGTCGAAGGCGACGGGTGATGACGCTTCGGTCTTCTCCTCCGGGCCTTTGGGCTTGATCGGAGTCGAAGGCTTGTTGGAGATGACAGGGTGGTGCCGCTCTGATCTTCTTCTCCGGCCTTTGCTTCTGGCGTCTTCGGAGTCGAAGGGTTCTTCTTCTCTGAGCTTTCTTCTCCGTGCACGGAGTCGAAGGCTTGATCTTCTTGTGCAAGAGTCTTCACGTTGATGAGGGCTTTCAATGGACTAAGCCGGTCCTGAAGGGATAGGGTTGCCCGTGCCTCGTGAAGCCTTGGGTCGATGAAGAGCGCGTCTCCTCTTCTGCAGAGCTTCCTCGTTTCGTCTTCAGCTTGCCACCTTTTCGACCCTCTTGAGCCTTCCCCCTCCCCCTCTATTTATAGGTAAAGGGGGGAGGGGAGAGATATGGGAAGTTTAATTTTAAATCCCTTTAATATCTCCCCCATAATTACCCAAGATTTATTCTTCAATTGAAGAGATGAATAAACCTTTATTTGCTTTCCTTTTCTGGCGGGGTAATTATGGCTCAATCATTTTTGGATTTATCTTGAATCTTGCACATAAAATCGATGGCGACACGACTGTTCTTCTTGTCCATCGGATCGAGGGATCGGCGCAGATCCACGTGTGAGTAGAGGTCATGCGTAAACTCCCCCCGCGCATGGCGATCTTTCTTTCCCTTTTCTTCTTTTCTTTCCTTTTCTTTCTTTCTTTTCTTTCCTTTTCTTTCTTTCTTTTCTTTTCCTTCTTTCTTTCTTTTCTTTTCCTTCTTTCTTTTCTTTCCTTTTCTTTCTTTCTTTTCTTTTCCTTGCAGGGCCATCCGCCCCTCTACCCGCGGGTAGGGGGCTCGGGTTTCAAGAGTGGGGACGGGTGGGCCCCACTTGGGGATGGGCCCACCCGGCCTTTTGTCAGGTGAGGGTCGGGTCCGGCGTCCCCCTGTGAGTTGGAGCATGCGAGTCGAGTTTGGGTCTGGGTCCGAGTGCGTGTCAGGTTTGCATCCGCATTGGTGCACGCGAGTCGGGTCCGGGTCGGAGTGCGTGTCGGGTTTGCTTCCGAATTGGCGTATGCAAGTCGGGTCCGAGCCCGAGTGTATGTCGGGTTTGCATCCGCATTGGTGCATGCAAGTCGGGTTCGGGTTAGACACAATTTGTGTGTCTACTTTGGGTCAGGGTGAGTTTGTACCCGGTCAAATTCTAGTGCATTTCTCACCTCACCCCGTTGTTTTTTTTTCCTTTAAAGTTGCGAAGGGTTTTTTCACGTAAAACCGGTCTCTTGTGTCTATTTGGTTTGTTAAATTGTGCCTACTGTTTTAGACTGAAAATTACCCCCCACAAAACCCATGTGATAAACGAGTCTAACTGGTCTTATTGGGTCTACCCGTTTATAAGCAGGTCGGGTACGGATTTAGGGTCTATACACGATTAGTTAAATGAGTCGGGTCTGGGTCTAGGGGTTTTGGACACGAGTTGAAACTTGACCCGACACGACCCATTGCCACTCCTACTCCAGACCCTGCATGTTCGTCAATGGGGAACTTTGTTAGATTTTCGACAACGGATTTTGTGGTAGAGATTTAATCGCCATGGTTTTTAAGTCTCACGTGTGCACTGGATACGACGCGCCTAGGTGTGGCTGAGGCGGCCTTCACGTAGTACGGACAGAGGAATTCTCCCTTGGATGGATAGAGAGTGGTTTTTCCTCTCTCAAGGAGTAAGTAGATATATTTTAAGATTCAATTGGAAACATTTGGCAACCATATTCTCTATTGGGAAGAATATGGAGGATCTAGGCTCTAATCTACAAGAGAGTTCTTAACCATACATAACCTATCATGAGGATTATATACCCTTTAGAAAAATTGTATGGCTTAACCCTAACTAACCTATCACGAGGCTTAGATACCCTTTTAAAAAATTGTATGGCTTAACCCTAAATAACCTATCATCAGGCTTATGTATCCTTTAGAAAAACTGTGCAACTTTTCATGCAAGTTGGGTATGCGTTGGATTGAAACCTGATGTGGATCCGCGAGGAAAACAACTTAAAAACACTTCCAGGTCGACATCGTGTGCATGGTCTAGACACATCATATGCATGATGTGTTTTACAACACCCATAAACAAGTTTTGGAAACATCATGCACATGGTTTCATATACCATGTGCATGGAGTGTGACGATGATCCTCAGAACAGGGTTTCTTTCGATATCATGCGCATTGTTGTTAAGGCATGCGCACTAGGCGCTCGGAGACAGCTAGACCCCAGTGCGCCAAGGCGAACAACACTAAGCGGCGACCTAGACGCACACCTAGTTTTAGACATTAATTTTTGTTTTTAAAGTAAAATCCAATCCGCCTCCATCTTCTTTGTTCATTTTGTTGTTGTATACTTGTTTATACTATGTGTTCATTGTGTTTCATACATTTGATTAGAATATACTCAATATTATGTTAGCAAGTGTTTATATTCTAGTTGTTCCTTTTATTGTTTACTTTTTTATACTATGTATGTGTCATTGTGTTGCATGTATTTGACTATCATATGCTCAATTTCATCATTTGCATGTTAGTAAGGTGTTATATTATTGCCTATTACATATGCACATGTAAGTACCGACAAAACATATATACCCGTGCCTGGAGGATGCCTATGCACATAAGGCCACGCCTATGTATGCCTTGGTTCATAGGATTCGTCCGGACGTATAGTCTCGCCTTGACGCCTTGACAACTATGATCATGCACATGATCTAGGGCTTTTGATGCAGCACAATCATGACGATAGCGTAGGGGAGGCGGTGGAAGGGCGAAGGGGGTTGTCGGCCTCGCACCGACGATACTCCGACCTCACGCCGGCGAGCCTTTCGCTCTTCGATCCTCTCTCAGGACCGCAGTACGAAATCTCTTACAGGAATCAAAAGCAAAATATTGCTATTTTTTTTCATTATCACTTATCAGTCAATAATTTTATTCATCGTACTTGGACCTTTAAATAGTCTTACAATCAAATTCAAAAAAGAAAACAATAACAACCCCATAGCGATAGATTTGATTTAAATCAAATCTTACCATAATAACTACCCATAATTTTAGAAGATTTGAGTCAAATTAAATCTTGCCCAAAATATCATCAAATCTTGTTGGAAATCCCATAATTAATAAATCAGAAAATAAAATATTTTTGAAATAAATAATAATTTTTGAATAAAAATAATTTTTTATTTTGAAATTAAGATTTTATTACAAAAATATTTATTTCAGCATTTACCCTGACATTATCAACTTATTAATTGTTTCCTAAATCGGATCACGTCGTCGGTTAACCAATGTGATGAAACGTACGGGCGACCTAGATGTTCCCGTATCATACTCTTCGACTTTGAAAGAATTCAACCTCGAGTTTTGTCTAGTCGCCTAAGTCTGCAGCTGACGATGCAAGTCAAAAAGATGTGATCGTGTCACACCATAGCCACCTTCTGGGTTCCACGAGAAAGTGATTGTCGATCGTGGACCAAGAGTCAGGTAAGAGCCAGTGTATGCTGAAAGGGACAACCACTATGGCAAGCTGACAGGGATGCCCAGAAACGATGAAGCAAAATACTGCTGGGAAAATGGCAGATCCTGTGGTGGTCAGCCTACTCCGAGAAAATCCATGGGTTGAAGGACATGACCACAGAAATCAGCTACCGGAAGTGATGGCTCTACTAGAAGTGCAAACACTGGTGACGAGTCTACTGGGGCTGTTGGTGACGTCGGACGCTCAAGAGTAGGCTTTGATGAAGACCCCATTGAAGGTGCGATAGTAGGGAGTCGTTCTACTAGGGGTTTGTTTGGTTGCTGTATTTTAGCATATGATTTTGAAAACACATGTGCAAACAATTAAGGGTTGTTTGGTTAATAGGGTGTGTCATGTGTAAATAGATGTACACTTGCTAAATTTGTACATCTTTTGCACATAAAACTGTGCAAATAAATTTCACATAAATACATGAAACTTTAATTGTACATGCCACATGTGCAAACATACGCGCATCATTTGAACAGTAACCAAAAAACCCCTAGAGGTGGAGGTAGGACTGGCAGTGCAGACACCGCAAGTGGTAGCACGAGCGGTGGAGAGTCCACTAGCGAAGGCGCTGTAGGTGGTGGACGCTTCAAAGTGGGATGAACTCCTCTTTTTTTTCGCATCTGCCTGCACTCCGCCTCTTGTTTGATCTTACATATTAGTTGCATGACATCATCAAGCTTCTCTTGCTCAGCTCTATTTTAATGTAGAAACCACTAGATGAATGGGTGAATGGGTAATGATAGTTCATCAGCTCGACACTTGATTCGTGCAATAGATGTATACTCAAAGCGGGTGGAAGGATGTAGATTCTAAATTGTGCCCTCCCACTTTAGATGGTTTGCATAAAGGGGGGTCCGATGGTACATGGTGACTAGGGCACGGTCGAAATTAGGCAGTGCTGAAATGACTGGACAGAGGCAGCACAATCGTGCCGATAGTGTAGGGGAGGGGGTGGAAGGGCGAAAGGGGTTGTCGGCCTCGCATCGACGATACTTCGACCTCACGCCGGCAAGCCTCTCGCTCTTCGATCCTCTCTCAGGAACACAATATGAAACCTTTCACAGGAATCAAAAGAAAAATATTGCCATTTTTTTTCATCATCATTCAATAATTTTATTTATCATACTTGGGCCTTTAAATAGGCTTACAACCAAATTTAAAAAAGAAAACAATAACAACCCCATAATGATAGATTTGATTCAAATCAAATCTTACCATAATAACCGCTCTTAATTATAGAAGATTTGAGTAAAATCAAATGTTGCTCGAAATCCCATAATTAAATACCTTCCTATATTTCAAATCTTGTCCGAAATAACATCAAATCTTGCATGAAATCCCATATTTAAATACCATAATTAATAAATCAAAAAATAAAATATATAGGATTAAAATAATAATTTCGGAATAAAAATAATATTTTATTCCGATATTAAGATTTTATTCTAAAAATATTAACTTCAGGATTTATTAACCCTGACATTATTAACTTATTAATTGCTTGCTAAATCGGGACACGTCGTTTGTCCACCGGTGTGATGAAACGTACGATTGACCTAGATGCTCCCCGTATCATCTTTCATGAAATTTTGGATTGGTTTGTACACATATTCCAGGTTCGTAGAGAAGAATAGTTTGCACATCAACATTATTTACAAAAAAAAAACTTAATAAATATCATTTATAGTAATCTTTATTTTCTACCATTAATTTAAATTATTTTATTTAAATAAGAAACCCCTCTCGCCCCGCCCCCCTCAGTCAATCACTGGTATCCAGTTTTTTTGGTTCAGGATAATGTTCTACGAGAAATATTGTAGACAAATCAAGATTCCAATGCTTCCCTCTTCGCTTTTTTGAGGAAAATAGATGTACCGACATCCCATTGGTAAAGGTCCATTATCGAAATGATTGTTATACGTAGAAATGTAAAAATGTGGTCTAACACTAAGTATATTATGAAGAGGATCGATAATAAATCAAAATGGTCAAAGAAGTTGCTCACATCAGAATTTCGAAGGTCTAAATACAGCTAATAAACAAGTACAAAGATATTGATGATTTCATCCTAGCTAATGAAGTGGATATATAAACCTCATTGGAAAATAAAGTAGAGAAAAGATTTCAAAAATTAAAGGATCAATCAGGTCAAATGGAGCTTTTCTCACCATCTTGATGTAAGTTTTACTTTCAGTCCAAGAGATAGGTCGACAATCCACTACCAAGATGATCACTCTATTGTCACAGGATGCCATTTTATTGGCAAAACCTATGATCGATGGAGCACACCTCGAACTGGAGATTTTTTAATAGGCTGTGTTTTTGTTTTCTTTTTAGGGCAAATCACAAAAACCTCCAAAGAACTGTACACCTCATTTCATATTATTCCCTCAACTTTTTTTTGAACAATTTGATCCCTGAACTATGCTTCGTCTACATTTAGCCCCCTCTGTCAACTTTTATTCCGAAAATACCCTTGCCTGAGTAAGCATAAATTAAATATCCTAAAACAATTTTGTGCTTTTCTGGAAATTGATAGGCGCATATATTTTTGGGATAAAAAGCTGATGGAGGGAGCTCAATGCAGATGGAGCATAGTTCAGGGATCAAATTGTTCAAAAAATGTAGAGGGATAAATATGAAATGATGTGTATAGTTCAAGGGAGGTTTTCGTAATTTGCCCTACTTTTTTATGTAGAGGCATCTTTATCTCAAAGCCAAATTTAATTGCCCTGAAATTGTTATTGGCAATTTCAGCAACAAGAAAAGCAAGAGCAGTCTATATAATTTACAAAAAGTATAAAGCTCTTAATATATTCTTGATAGTATAGAGAATCAGATAGTGAACCCTCGGAAAAATTTACTATTGCCAAAGTCCATCTTGTACGACTCGCTTCTGTCACAGCTACTTCTGAACCACCCGGTCC
Source organism: Chamaelirium japonicum (assembly GCA_947650365.1). Classification (NCBI taxonomy): domain Eukaryota; kingdom Viridiplantae; phylum Streptophyta; class Magnoliopsida; order Liliales; family Melanthiaceae; genus Chamaelirium; species Chamaelirium japonicum. The sequence continues at coordinate 71,355,170 of OX393553.1, read as the reverse complement.
TTCATTTCAGCATATCTGTTCTTATCTCTCTACAGATAATTCGACCGGTTCCGCAAATTACCCGTCAGTATCTCATCTTCGTGCTCTACCTCGTAATAGCTCATCAAGGAGCTCAGCTTCTCTGCGTATCGATCATAGTTTCCTTCAGCAGCTTCTATAAAACCCTCGTAAATCTTCTACTTCCAGATCACAGTCATACGAAGATTGCTGAGGTGCTACAGACCTTTCCGCAAGACTCGAGGCACAACTCTGTAGAGCTTTCCCAGAACTCTGGTTGAGAGGCACATCGGCCTGTCCCATCGTTGCATGAAATCCGGGAACTCTTTTGGTTTGAGTATCTTTGGCATTTAAGCTGGAGCTCCTGTTTGGCGAAAATTTGAACCTTGCTCACAAATGATAACAAACATTTGCACCCTTTTCCTCCAGCAGTGCATGTAAACTTAAATAACAGGTATGTATATTGATATATATTTGACCATGTGTTCTGGTAAACATCGCTTCATTCATTATTAAAAATACTAAATCATGATTTCAGAGTGCTAGGATTTTATATTAATTTAGTAAAATAATTTTCTGTGATTTTAGATCCATAATGATGCAGTTTTAATTTTTCTTTATGTTCATAGCCTAGTTTTAAAGATTTTTGGTGGTGGTCATTTGGGTTGTGTGCGTTTTGGAGTGAGTGTTTCGGGTTGGGTTGGGATGGAGAGAAAGACAGAGAGACAAAAGGGGAGGGGGGGAGGGATAAATATTTATGTTATGTCCAAGGGGGATGAAATGTAAGAGTTACCAATCAAGAGATGTCGGCCATAAGTAAAAATTTGGATGAGGTTTTGGAGCCAATTTTTTTTTTTTCTATATTCCTTTTCTTTAAGGATTGGATCTTATTTTCTAGGATTTTACAGGTGTGGGTAACTCATGATGCACGCAAGCATTTGCCATGAAAGAGTAAAAAGTTATTTTAGGATATATTTAGGTAACGTTCAAAAACGTCACAAGGTGAATTATAGGATTAATAAAACCAGAGAAAAGTGGGTGTATTATCGGAATAAAAGTTAGTTTAGATCCCTTTTTTTCTCATGAGTCAAAGAAGTCATTGAACAATGCATATAGTCCATACAATGAAATTTAGTTGATGGCGCATTAAATAAAAAACTTTTCAATTCTTCTTGTGGTTTCTTGATATATTTGTTCTCTTCTACTCCGGACAAGAATTGAAAAAGAGAATAATTGTTGGACCGTCGATTCGATCAATATGTTGCCTATGAAATCAGCCACCAATTGTTGGACTGTCAGTTCTAGGCACATTACCCCAAAAATTAAAACATGTCTCGATTGATTTGGAATCAGAGACACACATATAAAATTTATTTTAAAATTCACCTGATTTAGTATGATCTCCATCTAAAATTGCGTGCAAATGAAATAAGTATAAAGACCAAAGAGGAGAAAATTAGAGTCCAGTAATAAGAGGTTGGACAATGAAGCTTACCTCTAATGTGAGTTGATGATCCAGAAGGCACGGCGGCCTTTACGGAATGTAGTCCATTGGTGTATCATTTTTCACAAGAATAAGTTTCTCATCCCACCATACAAAATATAGGCATGAGGTAAATGTTGTTCCGCTTAAACCTCATCAAGAAGAGCTATATAGGGTGGTCTTCCCGTCAATTACTAGCTATATCCAATGTAATTTGATGGTTCAGCGTTCGGTTAGCATAGAAACAGATGGAATTATAAATTACCGTTCCGAAGCCCTTCATTCCACAAGAACAAATAAATAGTATCCAAATCCCTGGCCATCAGAGCAATATTCATTAATTTGGATGAGGCCTGCATTCAGTAACACCACTGCATGTCATAAAAAATTCTAAACAGAAAGTGTACACTCCCAATTTGTTTCCTATATAAAGATGTATGAATTCTATATTTAGAACTAATTCAAAACCATAGTATGTATGATTTCTATTTACGAACAGAAGGGATAGTGTATGAATTCTATGTTTAGAACTAATTCAAAACAATGATATGATTGATCAATGTGGGCAAAATAAATCTATTTGAGCCGGCCCTTCGGAGCCAGAGCCGGAGCCGGAGCCGGAGGCGGAGCCAGAGCCGGAGGCTGGGGATTCGAGCACTGCTGGGCGGCATCTGGTGTGATCATGGCCGATTGGGATGGGAGCCTCAGAGTTCTGCACGGCACCCATTCGCTGGAGTTGATCTTGTGGCTGTTGGACGGGCTTGGGGAGTCGAATTCTCAGTATCAAAGAAGTAGCCTGGCACACAATCACCTGAAATTAGCCAAGACCAAATCTTTGTTAATTAAAATTTTCTTGAAATTTTCTGTATTTAATTTGTTCAACCGATTGAAAAGGGAAAAAGAAAGAAGAAACGATGGGGAAGAACAGAAAAAGGAAATTGGGATTTCTCGAATCCCCTGATCCTTAGGAAATTGGGAAAGAAGATGGAAGAAAGAACCATGACCTTTGAGTCTCCACCAGCCTTGCCACCGACGCCGCCGGAGGGACCCTGATCAACCCTTGACCGCTTCGCCGCAGGGGGCTTCGCTCTGGAGGACTTTTCGTTCCCAGAGGTCTGAGGCATCTCAGGGCTCGTTCGCTGCCGCTCTGCCTCCGCTTCTCGTATCCCCTGCAGGGTTATGGTCCGAGACCTTGGCCTCCTCCTGGGGACACTCGCCGGAACTTGAGGCGAATTCACGGATGCCGGAGGCTGACGGGATAATGCAATCAGCACCTCGGCGGCAATCTCGGGATTCTCTCGTGCTCGCTTGACCCAATCCATGTCGTTTTCGTCCTCCATTGCCGGAATAGGGACGGAGAATGAGAGAGAGATTAGGGTGTGAAGATGGTCGAAGAGAGAGAGTGAGAGATTAGGGTTTGAAGTCGGCGAAGAGGTGGAGAGCGGGAGAGATAGAGCAGCTGGTTTGAAATCGGCGCAGTAATAAAACAATCGAACAGAGCCCTAACAACCTCCTTATATAGATTGTGTTTTTGGCGGTCCATTGTCCAGTGACCGTTGGGATCAAGTTACCGTTTGGAATTATACGAGAAACCATCATCAGTTCCTTTGTATGTGCATGGCGTCAACAATGGTGGTGCCAGTGGCGGCGTGCATGAAGGCGGCGGCAGCGGTGGTGCAAAGGTAGTGGCCGCGGCGGTCGTAGTAGTTGTGGCAGTGTGGTGCATGGGGATGGTTCATGATGGCCGTTGTTAATTGTGGCGATGGCGGTGGTGCATGATGCAGACAACAACGGTGCATGACGGTTTTGGTGGTGGACACTTCCGTTTGTGAGATGGTTTGATTGGTTTGATTTGTCTACAACTAATGCATGCTTGTGCCTATCGGCACTGCAGCGGGCCGCCTTCGGCAACAACGTATCTGTCGGTACAGCATCTGGCCGTTTGTCGGCACAGCATCTGGCCGTCTTTGGTGGCAAGACACCCACCGGGCATCACCACCCCCACCCACACCGTCGTATTCGGCGGCAACACATCTAACCGTCTTCAAAGGCCACACATCCTCGGCCAACTTCAGGCCGCTTTCAGCGGCTATACTTCTTAGTTATAGTGCGTGCCCGTGTCTGTCGGCACCTGGGCGGCCGCCTTCAGCGACCACACTTCCCCGGCCGACTTGGGCACAACTACCTTCGGCAGCAAAATATTTTCAACAAGGGCATCCACAGTTGGCGAGGGGCGGCAAAATTTATTCAGCTGCGTCCACATTCGCCGGGGGAGGTAAAATTAGCTCTGCGGCACTCACATTCGCCGGGAGCCCCCATATTGTGCTGTTGCATTTATTTTTTATTGTGGACCCACACTGTCGATGAGGGAGCTGCAAGCATCATGGCCACCTGGGCATCACATAGTCAACCACATGTGACTATTGAAAATGCCCTTTCACCTGTCGAATATGCATGCCCGTGCCGATTGGTACAAAGCGGGTGCCTTCAATGTGACCAATGCCCCCCCACCCTCGTAGAGAGAGAGAGAGAGAGAGAGAGAGAGAGAGAGAGAGAGAGAGAGAGAGAGAGAGAACCCTCTCGATCACACTATGCCGATGAATCGCAACGCTCCCAATCACACTCTCTGATGAATCGCAACCCTTCCGATGAATGGTATCCCTTCCGATCGCACTTCCGATACATTGCACTCACCTATCGATCTGACGATCTAAAATCAATCTTCGTTTGTTTCGATGGCCCAAACCCATGCATGCATGTGGTGTATCTCCCTATCTCTCAACCATTTCTTATCTCAAACGAACAACACCTCCTCATCTCTCTGGGATTCTCTCTTCATCCTCTGAACCTCAACCCCAGCACCTCACGTTCCATCCTCTCTAATCACATCCGTCCCTTCCCAACCGAAGTCCGATCACAAATCTTCAGTCATGCATGTTCACCTTAATTCCGATCATTTATTTTCCTCCTAAATAAATTATGCCCCCAATCATGAGATCCTAGCCGTCCAAGATGGGCCCAACCAAATACCCATGCACTCAAAAACCCATTTCCAGCCTCCTTCTATCCTTAACACCCGATCACAGCCTCCGACCGGAGCCCATGCATCACGTCGACCCCCCCGGTCGCGATCTCTCTTTCTCTACCTATCTTCTCTCCCTTCGAACTTGTCTCTCTCATTCTTTCCATCCGATCGCAGCCGTCCCTTGTATCCCCATTCCACCCCAGTCGTCTGTATACCTTCCAATCCGAGAACCCATGCATGATCCCCTCTAGGGATTCTCTCAACCGAAGCTCTCTCTCTCTCTCTCTCTCTCTCTCTCTCTCTCTCTCTCTCTCTCTCTTCTCCCTATTTTTTCGATGAGCCTTCCCCTTCTTCCGCGATCCCTTCTCTCCGATCTCTCTAACTCTCGGATCTCTCTCTCTCTCTCTCTTATCTCTTTCCATAACCACCAATTCGATTCTCTCTCTAAAAATCCTGCGGCCCACGTTTCTCTCTTCCCTCTCTCTAGAACTATTGTAGTCGTCCACGACACCTCAGCCCATGCAACCGATCAAGTCGCCCCTCCTCTCTGAAGCTGTTCAAGATCGTCATCCGATTTTCTCTCCCCCGTTTCCTATCTTCTCTCTTTACTATTCTCTCTCTCTAAACCTCAGCTGTGCTTGTGCGACTTCTTCTTTCTCTTCCTCCCTTCCAAACGTAGAGAGGGAGAGAGATCGGAGAGAGAGAGAGAGAGAGAGATACAGGAAGAGAGAGAGATACGGGGGGAGAGAGAGATTATGGAGAGAGAGAAAACAAGGGAGAGAGACAAAGAGAGAGAGGGAGAGCCGGGGAGAGAGGGAGACCGAGAGAAAATGGGAGAGAGAGAGATCGGAGGAAGAAGAGAGGGAACGACTGTGATCGCGAGAGAGTTTTGTCTAGTTTGCATTTGGTTCCATTTTGTCTAGTCAGCACAAAACCGTTGTCCCTTGTTATATAGATGTTTCTCGTAGAACATATATCCTCAACCTGAGAAACTGGATACCATTGATTGAATTGAGGGGGTCGGGGGAAGGAGGGTTTCTTATTTAAATAAAATAATTTAAAGTAATCGTAGAAAATAAAGATTACTATAAATGATGTTTATTAAGTTTTTTTTTTAGTAAATAATGTTGATGTACAAACTATTCTTCTCTACAAACCTGAAATGTGTGTACAAACCAGTCCAAAACTTCATTTTTTAGACTAAGTCTAGATCTTGCGCATGAAAAGCCCCAGATCATGCATGTGATATTTAGAGAAACTCTGGCCTGTTCTAGGGAACATTGTCACACTCCATACACATCGTCTTTGAAACCAGGTGCATGATGTTTCCAGAACTGGTTTATGGGTGTTATAAAGCACATCATGCACAAGATGTGTCCAGACCATGCGCACTATGTGTACGTCTACCTGGAAGTGTTTTTAAGTTGGTTTCCTCGTGGATCCGTATGATCAGGTTTGGATTCAACTCATATCCAACTTGCATGAAACGATGTACAGTTTTTATAAATGATATATAAGTCTCATGATAGGTGTGGGTGCAAATTTTAGCAAGAAGCCTACAAATCGCGGGACCCACTAGCCCTACCTGGTGGGCCCACAGAGACTACCGTGGGACCCACTAGCCCTGCCTGGTGGGCCCACAGAGACTACCACGGGACCCGCCAGCCCTGCCTGGCGGGCCCACAGAGACTATCACGGGACCCGCCAGCCCTGCCTGGCGGGCCCACAGAGACTACGGCGGGACCCGCCAGCCCTGCCTGGCGGGCCCACAAAGACTACCGCGGAACCCGCCAGCCCTGCCTGGCGGGCCCACAGAGACTACCGTGGGACCCGCCAGCCCTGCCTGGCGGGCCCACAGAGACTATCGCGGGACCCGCCAGCCCTGCTTGGCGGGCCCACAGAGACTACAGTGGGACCCACTAGCCTTGCCTGGTGGGCCCATAGAGACTACCGCGGGACCCGCCAGTCCTGCCTGGCGGACCCACAGAGACTACCGCGGGACCCGCCAGCCCTACCTGGAGGATCCACCGATACAACGGCGAGACCCACCAGCCCTGCTTGTGAAATCCCCAGAGACGACAGCGGGACCCACCAGCCCTGCCTGGGGGATCCCCCAGATACGACATCAGAAACCGCCATTTGCCCCTGATTTCCTCCCAGGAAATCCTATAAATAGCAGAGCCTTCAAGTAAAAAGGGATCCAGATCCAAAATCCCAGAGCCAGAGCAAAAACCAAACTCTGAAAACTGTTTCCCAAAAACAAGAACCTCAGAGCTCTGACTTCGATATTCCATTACTTTCAATCTCCGAGATCACACTTTGTGTCAACCTTCTCTCTGATTGCATCTCTCTCTGTTCGCATATCGAAAGTGATAACTCAAAATCACTAAAGAAGCGATCTTCAAACCTATCTTTCAATCAACAGATCACACAAAGATCTACCACTCAGCTTCAATTGACTGGTGAGGCGAAGTCTCCGGATCGGCACGAAGATTTTTCCCCACAATATGTTATTTAGAGTTAAGCCATACAATTTTTCTAAAGGGTATATAAGCCTCAAGATAGGTAATGAATGGTTAAGGACTCTTGTAGATTAGAGTCTAGATCCTCCATATTCTTCCCAATAGAGAATATGGTTACCAAATTTTGTCAATTGAATCTTAAAATATATCCACTTACTCCTCGAAAGAGGAAAAACCTCTCTCTACCCATCCAAGGGAGAATTCCTCTCTCCATACTATGTGAAGGCCTCAACCTCACCTATGTGCGCGGAACCTAGCGCACACGTGAGAGTCAAAAATCGTGGCGATTAAATCTCTACCACAAATTCTATTGTCGAAAATCTAACAAAGTTTCCCATCGATGAACATGCAGAGTCTAGAGGAAATATAGGACTAAACTCTGCATGATCAGTAAAACGAAGCTTTTTTCGAGCTTCCATGGGCCAAGTTTCTAAGTGATGGAAGTAAAGAATAGAGAAGACTAAGGAATTCAACACTTTAACTAATTTGAAAGAACTTATTTTAACTAGGGATATGGCTTATAGGAGTTATGCTCAATATGTGCTATGCACATTATAGTTTTGTGGCCTTTGGGCTCTGGATAGAGTGTCCTACTCTCTTTATGTGAATCTAATCTTTGCAGCATTTTGAATGCGCTTTACTCTTTTTGTTACATATATAGACTAATCTGGCTCTAGTTCGAGTAAGCTGCCATTGACACAGGTGGTGTCGGTGCGCCACCATGGGTTTTTCCAAGAAAATTGTTTTTTTGTGACAATAGGGTAATCATCTTGCTAGTTAGGAAGTGTCTTATGAGCTAGGCTCGGATAGGCTACTAGTATGCCGACCCGTTTCATGGATGGAAGTGTAACATAGATGGTGATCCTACTCAAAGAGAGCAAAAACTCTTATTGTGTATTCAAAATAAGCCATTGACAAGTAAGACAAAGATCATTAGTATGTACCTATTGAATATCTAACACCGATCTATTCCAAACAAGGATAATTCTTCCTTGTATTCTTTTTGGTAGGAACTACAGGGTTTCTATTCATAGCGCCCCAGCCCTGGAATCAGAAATATTATTACTAGAAGCCATCTTTGCTGTAAATAAGGAGGAGATGAAGCTAGGGACAGTGAAAGAGGAGAAAGATCTGCGCTCTTGAAGGGAGTATTTTGCCAACGCATCAACACAGGCTTGTGGTCCCTCCTAACATTAGAGAACCTACAAGGAAAGAAACCACGAGAGACCATTATGCACTTAGACACGATACTATATATCCGCCATAGTGGAGAAAGGTTTCCATCCGATAGGAGGTGAATGAGGACCTCATTATCCTCCTCCACAATAACAGTGGACGCGTCAACTCTTTGTAGGCTCGCTGTCCTAGAACTAAAGCCCTGACCTCGATTTTGATGACTTAACGAACGCTATCCCTGATGATAGCACATATAGCTAACAGAGATATGTTCATTGCTCCATCGACATTGACCTTGAGGACACTCGGGTCTTGTGGTAACCAGTGCGAAGGGTGCATCTTTGGGCCCCGGGGATGAGCCGAGGTGAGGTCTCTAAATAGGGCATTGGAGGCCATCAAAATAGATTGTGGTCTAGGCCGATCTCTATCGAATATCCATCTCATAGCGGGATTGATACCCCGCCTCCTTTGCCGATAGATATCCCCTCCCTCCTTTTGATCGAGTCTTTCTCCCTTCGGCGTCTCTTTCCAGTTGGATCCTCTTTTCTTCCGGTATTGCGATCTTATCATAGCTATGACTCTATTTTATCTTCCTCGTTTGTGATGATTGAGATCTTCTAGGAGGTGTCATGTACCATCCGCCCCAAACACACAAGATTTTGTCCGCTCTGCCCGTGCCTGCATGAGGGTGGTCACCCATCCTGGTACTACTCTCGCCCGAGCACGCTTAACTACGGAGTTCTTACGAAATCCGTTGCAGCGCACGGTTTTAAAACGCGTCTTCTATGTTTGGGAAGAGAAATTATATAAGTAGCTCAGGATCTCCTTCTCTCCAAACGATGTGGGGCTAACTCATGGCCTTGTACACCTCACCTCACCTCACCTCATCCATCTTGGCATTCCCGCCTCAGGAGTCTTGGCTCTTGGCTATTGGCCTATTGGATCTTGGTCGTCACAATCCACCCCCCTTAGGGCTACACGTCCTCGTGTAGGGTTAGACCCCCCCATTGCGAGGAGAACCGGCTCTGATACCATTTTGTAACATCCGCCCCAAACACACAAGATTTTGTCCGCTCTGCCCGTGCCCGCACGAGAACTTCCCAGGGTGGTCACCCATCCTGGTACTACTCTCGCCCGAGCACGCTTAACTACGGAGTTCTTACGAAATCCGTAGCGACGCACGGTTTTAAAACGCGTCTTCTATGTTTGGGAGGGGAAATTATATAAGTAGCTCAGGATCTTCTTCTCTCCAGGCGATGTGGGGCTAACTCATGGCCTTGTACACCTCACCTCACCTCACCTCACCTCATCCATCTTGGCATTCCCGCCTCAGGAGTCTTGGCTCTTGGCTATTGGCCTATTGGATCTTGGTCGCCACATGTCAAGTGCTTGCTTTGACTGAATGCTTGCCTCCTATGGAGTCTCATCCATCCACACCTCTCTTAGCTTATCTCTCCCCTTTTGGCCTCCTTCATTGCCGACTTCCATCACCGTCAGTTTCCTCCACTATAATTCTTAGGGATCCTTGCCAGTTCCCCGGTTAATCTGCTTGCAGGTTGGCCGGGTTTCCTCGGTTGTTCTACTTGTAGGTCAATCGGGTTTCCATGATAAATTGCTTACAGGTCGTCATGGCACTATCTTTACTTTACAGAATAAAAATGATGATATTTGATATATTTTTCCTTTCTTTTATTAAGCAAACTGATGTTGGTTTATACTTTATATCAATTTGATGGGGGGCATTAGATGCAGTGTTACTATTAGTCCCACCTTGATAGTGGAAGTTTAAAGAATAAGAAAAAAAACAGGAATCATAACATGGTATCAGAGCTAGGCCCCACCTCGTCTCCCCTCCATGTGATCCCATCACACCCTCTATCGCCCTCTGATCGAGATCTTCTCTCTCCCTCCGATCGAGAAACGCTCTTTATGCGTGCGGGTTTTGAGAATAGTCCCACATTGGTAAAGGGGAGGGAGTTCCACTTTCTTATATATTGTTGCCGGCCCCTTATCTTTCATCACCGGTTTTGAGGGGGCACGGTAATCGTAACAGATTCGTGACCTTCTAGATGGTCCACGGGATGATGGAGCCATACTTGAAGGATAACTTGGTAGTTTTCTCCAAGCATAGTTGCCATTCAATCCATTGACTGAGGGTTCTCCAATTGCCTTCCATGTTGAACTTGCACCACCACGTCGGCCCCTTGAGTAGGCTTTGTGACACCAGTGAAACTCCCGCCTTGGGTGAGAGATGACAGAAGCTCGAGTGGGGTCTGTATATCTTAGTGAGAACTTTCACCCACTAATTATTTGGGTTTTTATTTGGAAATAGCCCAGCCAGCTTCATAAGAAGGGCTTTGTTGACGACTGCAAGGTCCTGCACACCCAAGTCGCCATCTACTTTGGGTTTGAAGAATTTGTTCCAACCAAGCAAGTAGGTGGTGCTTGCTAGATTCAAAACCCCACCAGATCGAAATCTCGTTGAATGGAATTAAGTTTGTTAATCACTGTTTGCGGGATAAGCATAGTAGACATGAAGTATATAGGAAAAAAAGACAAGAACGACTTGAAGAAAATCGTTTTGCTGGCGAGGGAGAGGGTGACTTCCAACCTTTGAGCTTGGATTTCAGTTTGTCCGCAAAAAGGGAGAAAGCTTTATTCTTCAATCTGCCTTAGAATAAGGGAAATACGAGATAAAGTTAATCTTGATTCAAAATCATAACCCCTAATCCGACATAAGTCGACTTCTGACACACACTGGGCACGTTACGGGAGAAGGTGGTCTCGGATTTAGCATAGTTAGCATTTAGCTCCCTCCATTAGATTTTTATCCCAAAAATACGCCTATCAATTTCCAATAAGACTCAAAATTGTTTTAGAATATTTAATTTACGCTTACTTGGGCAAGGGTATTTTCAGGATAAAAGTTGACCGAGGGGGCTAAATGTAGGCGGAGCATAGTTCAGGGATCAAATTGTTCAAAAAAAAAAGTTGAGGGACTAATATGAAATGAGGTGTATAGTACATAGTAGGGTTCTTGTAATTTACCCTAAAAAGAAAATAAAAACTCAGCCTAGTAAAAAGGCTCCAATTTGAGAAGGATGGGATTGGTTGTCCCTAATTTGCATGAGTTTAGGTGAAATTTGTCTCTAGGAAATAGCTAGCTAGTCTTCTAGGTGTGCATGCACCAAGGACTGATGAAGCACATGTTGAAGATGTGGCTCAAAACTGGACAGCTCGTGCGCACGACCCACCCCCCCAGAAAAGTCGACGTGTCATTCGAAAAGTCGAACGTCTTTTCTTAGGTGGTTGTGCGCATGACCTAGAGCCTGACTTTCTCAACGTGTCCTTCATCAGAAAGATGAGACTGACTACAAGTGATCATGCGCATGTCTTGCCCTGGTCATGGGCACGACCGTGTCTGGCTGCATGAGTCAGCCCAAGTCATACACATTTTGACTTTCCTTTTGGGGCTGTTTGAGGGAATTTCGGGATTATTCTTATGTAACGTATTCCCTTAATATATAAAGTGGTTTAGGGTTTTGGGAAGATGTGTAGGAAACATTGTTTACTTTGAGGAAGGCTTGGAGAGGGTTTGGAGAAGAAGGAGGTGCTCTCGACGAAGGGAGTTCATCTTGTTGGAGTAGAACGCTGCTTGTAACTTTATTTGGTTCTTCGTTCTAGTGAATCATCTGATCATCTTCGCCCGTATTTTTTTTCCGCAAGGGTTTCCACGTAAATCTCTTGACTCCCTCTCTGTGATTGTTTTGCGGTTATTTTCTTCAAAGTAAACAATGTGATTGCTTGTTCCGCATCGATTCATCGGAGAATCGTCTTTTGCAATTGATCTTTGTTATCCCACGTGGTCGGAACGATTCGATATCGAAAGTCTAGAAGGATCCTCAATAGCATCTGACTAGCGACCGACCTTCATCACCTTGTTTTCCATGTACAACCGACCCATAGGATAATTTCTGAACTAATAATATTATGCAAAGTTTCATAAATTGGACTTTGGCAATAGTAAATTTAAATACAAATCGGATAGTGTGTCTCGATGAAATGGCTGCACTCTGCAAAGAATAGATTCATATAAAGAGAGCAGGACACTCTATCCAAAGCTTAAAGGCCGCAAACTATAATGTGCATAGCACATATTGAGCATAACTCCTATAAGCCAGATCCCAACTTAAAATAAGATCTTTCGAAGTAGTTGAAGTGTTGAATTCCGTAGTCTCCTATGTTCTTTACTTCCATCACTCAGAAACTTGGCCCATGAAGCTCAATTAACAGGGTTTCTTTGGATATCATGCGCATGATCTAGGGCTTACATGCGCAAGATCCAGACTTAGTCTCAAAAATGAAGTTTTGGATTGGTTTGTACACACATTCCAGGTTCGTAGAGAGGAATAGTTTGCACATCAACATTATTTACAAAAAAAAACTTAATAAACATCTTTTATAGTAATCTTTATTTTCTACTATTAATTTAAATTATTTTATTTAAATAAGAAACCCCCCTTCCCCCGCCCCCCTCAGTCAATCAATGGTATCTAGTTTCTTTGGTTCAAGATATATGTTCTACGAGAAACATTGAAGATTCCAATTCTTCCCTTTTCGCTTTTCTAAGAAAAATAGATGTACCGACATCCCATAGGTAAAGGTCCATCATCGAAATGATTGTTATACATAGAAATGTAAAAATGTGGTCTAACACTAAGTATGATATGAAGAGGATAGAGAATAAATCAAGAAGGGTCAAAGAAGTTGCTCACATCAGAATTTCGAAGGTCTAAATACACCTAATTAACAAGTACAAAGAGATTGATGATTTCATCCTAGCTAATGAAGTGGATAAATAAACCTTATTGGAAATCAAAGTAGAGATAATATTTCAAAAATTAAAGGAACATAACCACTATAATACTCAAGGAAGAATTATCCTGGTTTGGAATAGATTGGTGTTCGATATTTAATAGGTACGTAATATTGATCTAAGTTTTACTTTCAATGGCTTACTCTCTTTCCGTTGGACTGCCATTTGCGTCACTTCTGTCCATGAGATAGGTCGACAATCCACTAGCCTAGTCTAGCGCATAAGCCGCGTCTTAACTACCAAGATGATCACCCTATTGTCACATGATGTCATTTTATTGGCAAAACCTATGATCGACGGCGCACCGACACCCCCTTGTGCCAATTCCATCAAACTTGAACTGGAGATTTTTTACTATGCCGATTTTTTGTTTTCTTTTTAGGGCAAATCACAAAAACCTCCAAAAACTGTGCACCTCATTTCATATTAGTCCCTCAACTTTTTTTTGAAAAATTTGATCGCTAAACTATGCTTCGTCTACATTTAGTCCCCTCTGTCAACTTTTATTCCGAAAATACCCTTGCCCAAGTAAGCATAAACTAAATATCCTAAAACAATTTTGAGCCTTTCTGGAAATTGATAGGCGTACATAATTTTGGGATAAAAAGATGATGGAGGGAGCTTAATGAAGATGGATCATAGTTCAGGGATCAAATTGTTCAAAAAAAAGTAGGGGGATAAATATGAAATACTGTGTATAGTTCAAGGGAGGTTTTTGTAACTTGCCCTTCTTTTTTATGTAGTGACATCTTTCTCTCAAAGCCAAATTTAATTGCCCTGAGACTGTTATTGGCAATTTCAACAACAAGAAGAGCAAGAGAAGTCTATATAATTTACAAAGAGTATAAAGCTCTTAATATATATTCTAGATAGTATGGAGAATCGGATAGTGAACCCTCGGAAAAATTTACTATTGCCAAAGTCCAATTTATGGAACTTTGCATAAATTTTTTATTTCAGACGCCATCTTGTACGACTCGCTTTCGTCACAGCTACATCTGAACCACCCGGTCCTCAATTTCAGCATATCTGTTCTTATCTCTCTACAGATATATCAACTGGTTCCGCAGATTACCCGTTAGTATCTCATCTTCGTGCTCTACCTCATAATAGCTCTTCAAGGAGCTCAACTTCTCTGCGTCCGATCATAGCATCCTTCAGCAGCTTCTATAAAACCCTCGAAACCTTCTACTTCAAGATCACAGTCATACGAAGATTGCTGAGGTGCTTCAGACTTCTCCACATGATCCGAGGCTGCTCTGCATATAGAGCTTTCCCAAACCTCCGGTTGAGAGGTACATCGGCCTGTCCCATCGTTCCATAAAATCCAGGAACTCTTTCGGTTTGAGTATCTTTGACATTTCAGCCGGAGCTCCTGTTCTGGTGAAGTTGATTGTCATGGAGTGGAGACTTGCGAGCCGGAGGCATTCACTACTCTGGGCTTTCATCTGTTGGCGGTCCGCATAAACCACAACCAGGGTGTCGTTGATCATGCAATCAACAAATAACTTTAGAATCTCCTGCAGATTTTTTATCAGAATGAACCACAATAGCAATTAGGAAGCCTGAGCCCCCATATATATGCCTTCTTCCCTTTGTTTCGTTCATGACGTATCGCCGAGTCGCATCGGATTTTTTTCCTGCCTATACGAGACTTGATAACGAACATTTGAACCATGCTCTCAAATGATATAGAAATAAGTAATATAGAAGTCGGATATAGTTTAAGAAGAGTGAAAATTCCAATTATCTTACTCTAATCTTCGATATTAATGAATTGCATCCTTTTCTTCTAGCAGTGCACGTAACCTTAAAAAACAGGTTTGTATATCGATAGATGTTTGACCATGTGTTCTTGTAAACGACGCGACATTCATTATTAAAAATACTAAATCATGATTTGAGAGAGCTAGGATTGTATATTAATTTAGGAAAATAATTTTATGTGATTTTAGATCGATAATGATGCAGTTTTAATTTTCCTTTATGTTCATAGCTTAGTTTTAATGATTTTGGGTTTTGTGAGGTTTGGAGTGAGTGTTTAGGGTTGGGTTGGGTTGGAGAGTGAGACCGAGAGAAAAGGGGGGGGGGGGGTAAATATTTATGTTATGACCTAGAGTGATGAAAAGTAAGAGTTACCAATCAAGAGATGTAGGCCATAAATAAAAATTTAGATGAGGTTTTGCAGATTTTTTTCTATATTCATTTTCTTTAAGGATTGAATCTTATTTTCTAGGCTTTTACTGGTGTGGGTTACTCATGGTGCATGCAAGCATTTGCAATGAAAGAGTAAAAAGTTATTTTAGGATATATTTGGGTAAAATTCAAAAACGTCACAAGGTGAATTATAGGATTAATAAAACCAGAGGAAAGTGGGTGTGTTATCGGAATAAATGTTAGTTTAGAACCCTCTTTCTCTCATGAGTGAAAGAAGTCATTGAACAAAACATATAGTCCATACAACAAAATTTCGTTGATGGTGCATTAAATAAAAAACTTTTCAATTCTTCTTGTCGTTTCTCGATCTCTTTTGTCTCTTCTACTCTGGATAAGAATTGAAAAAGAGAACAATTGTTGGACCGTCGATTGGATCAATATGTTGCCTATGAAATCAGCCACCAATTGTTGGATTGTTAGTTCTAGGCACATTACCTGATTCAGTGATAAGAGGTTGGACAGTGAAGCTTACCTCTACAATTCACCTGATTCAGTGATAAGAGGTTGGACAGTGATAAGAGGTTGGACAGTGAAGCTTACCTCTACATAAGAGTTCAGTGATAAGAGGTTGGACAGTGAAGCTTACCTCTACAATTCACCTGATTCAGTGATAAGAGGTTGGACAGTGATAAGAGGTTGGACAGTCAAGCTTACCTCTACATAAGAGTTCAGTGATAAGAGGTTGGACAGTGAAGCTTACCTCTAATGTGAGTCGATGATCCAGAAGGCGCGACAGCCTTTACGGAATGTAGTCCATTGGTGTATCAGTTTTCACAGGAATGAGTTTCTCATCCCACCATACAAAATGTAGGTATGAGGTAAATGCTGTTCCGCTTAAACCTCATCAAGAAACAGACGGAATAAGGAACAACGGATAGAAACACCACTGTCATTAAAGATGTATGAATTCTATGTTTAGAACTAATTCAAAACCATGATATGATCGATCAATGTGGGCAAAATAAATCTATTTGAGCCGCCCTTCCGAGCCGGAGCCGGAGCTGGAGCCGGAGCCGGAGCTGGAGCCAGACCCATGATCGATCAATGTGGGCAAAATAAATCTATTTAACACCTCTGCATGTCAGAAGGCGAACGGCCTTTACGGAATGTAGTCCATTGGAAAGAGGAAAGATGCCACACAAAATATAGGCATGAGAAAAAAATATATAGCATAGAAACAGACGGATGAATACTGCATTCAGTAACACCACTGCATGTCATAAAAAATAGTATCCATTGAGTTTGAAATAAGGAACTACGGATAGAAACGGATGGGTCTCCATCCAAATCCCCGGCCATCAGAGCAATATTCATTAATTTGGATGAGGCCTGCATTCAGTAACACCACAGTCATAAAAAATTCTGAACAGAAAGTGTACACTCCCAATTACCGTTCCGAAGCCCTTCATTCCACAAGAACAAATAAATAGTATCCAAATCCCCGGCCATCAGAGCAATATTCATTAATTTGGATGAGGCCTGCATTCAGTAACACCACTGCATGTCATAAAAAATTCTAAACAGAAAGTGTACAGTACTCCCAATTTGTTTCCTGTATAAAGAGGGAGAGGCTGTGCACTAGCTAACTTTAAAGATGTATGAATTCTATGTTTAGAACTAATTCAAAACCATAGTATGTATGATTTCAATGTGGGCAAAATACATTTCTATTTACGAAGAGAAGGGATAGTGTATGAATTCTATGTTTAGAACTAATTCAAAACAATGATATGATCGATCAATGTGGGCAAAATAAATCTATTTGAGCCGCCCTTCCGAGCCGGAGCCGGAGCTGGAGCCAGAGCCATGATCGATCAATGTGGGCAAAATAAATCTATTTAACACCTCTGCATGTCAGAAGGCGAACGGCCTTTACGGAATGTAGTCCATTGGAATGAGGAAAGATGCCACACAAAATATAGGCATGAGGAAAATATATAGCATAGAAACAGACGGATGAATACTGCATTCAGTAACACCACTGCATGTCATAAAAAATTCTAAACAGAAAGTGTACACTCCCAATTTGTTTCCTATATAAAGATGTATGAATTCTATATTTAGAACTAATTCAAAACCATAGTATGTATGATTTCTATTTACGAACAGAAGGGATAGTGTATGAATTCTATGTTTAGAACTAATTCAAAACAATGATATGATTGATCAATGTGGGCAAAATAAATCTATTTGAGCCGCCCTTCGGAGGCGGAGGCAGAGGCGGAGGCGGAGCCGGAGCCGGAGCCGGAGCCGGAGCCGGAGCCGGAGGCTGGGGATTCGAGCACTGCTGGGCGGCATCTGGTGTGATCATGGCCGATTGGGATGGGAGCCTCGGAGTTCTGCACGGCACCCATTCGCTGGAGTTGATCTTGTGGCTGTTGGACAGGCTTGGGGAGTCGAATTCTCAGTATCAAAGAAGTAGCCTGGCACACAATCACCTGAAATTAGCCAAGACCAAATCTTTGTTAATTAAAATTTTCTTGAAATTTTCTGTATTTAATTTGTTCAACCGATTGAAAAGGGGCAGAGAAAGAAGAAACGATGGGGAAGAACAGAAAAAGGAAATTGGGATTTCTTGAATCCCCTGATCCTTAAGAAATTGGGAAAGAAGATGGCAGAAAGAACCATGACCTTTGAGTCTCCACCAGCGTTGCCACCGACGCCGCCGGAGGGACCCTGATCAACCCTTGACCGCTTCGCCGCAGGGGGCTTCGCTCTGGAGGACTTGTCGTTCCCAGAGGTCTGAGGCATCTCAGGGCTCGTTCGCTGCCGCTCTGCCTCCGCTTCTCGTATCCCCTGCAGGGTTATGGTCCGAGACCTTGGCCTCCTCCTGGGGACACTCGCCGGAACTTGAGGCGAATTCACGCATGCCGGAGGCTGACGGGATAATGCAATCAGCACCTCGGCGGCGATCTCGGGATTCTCTCGTGCTCGCTTGACCCAATCGATGTCGTTGTCGTCCTCCATTGCCGGAATAGGGACCGAGAATGAGAGAGAGATTAGGGTGTGAAGATGGTCGAAGAGAGAGAGAGAGAGAGATTAGGGTTTGAAGTCGGCGAAGAGGTGGAGAGCGGGAGGGATAGAGCAGCTGGTTTGAAGTCGGCGTAGTAATAAAACAATCGAGTAGAGCCCTAACAACCTCCTTATATAGATTGTGTTTTTGGCGGTCCCTTGTCCTGTGACCGTTGGGTTCAAGTTACCGTTTGGAATTATATGAGAAATTGGATTGCGGGTAGACCTGACTTGACCCGACCCGACCTGACATGACCAGTTGAATTTTAAACGGGTCTATTGTGTCCAGACCCTAAACCCGAACCCGACCCGTTTATTAAACTGGTCTATCGTGTTGACCCGTTTACGACCCAAACCAGTTTAACCTTGACCCAGACCCGCTGACTTCGTGTCGGGTCGTGTCGTGTTGGGTCCAAAATTGCCAGCCCTAGGTGTAAGTAGATATATTTTAAGATTCAATTGCTAAAATTTGGCAACCATACTCTCTATTGGGAAGAATATGGAGGATATAGGCTCTAATCTAAAAGAGAGTCATTAACCATACATATATTGAGAATGTTGGCTTAAAACAAAACCTCAACATGTCCAAGATTCGTGCGCGAAGGATGACGAAAGATAGAGCGGCTACAAAGCGAAGATGGCGCAAAGACGGAGCAAAAACAGGGCCTGGCGGCGGCCTGGGTGCCAACCCGTGGTGACCTGGCCCTGTGCGTAGGAAATTGGTGCCCAGGGCGCCAGGCATCGGATAGGCATGCAGGGGGACGTGGTTTCGGTTGCGATTTTTGTGGGTTTTAGGGATAACTTTTAAGAGTTTGTTTTTATCTTCTCTCCTATGTCTTGTACGAACTTAATTGGGGCTATAAAAGGATCCCTAGGGATGAGAAAAGAAGATCGAATGAAGGACCTAAAGGCTCTTTGAGAGATCGAAGAGATGGTAGCATCATCGGGTTAGAGCGAGGGTTTTTCTGGTTCTTGGGGTGAGAGAGCTGCAGTATCTTCTTGTTCCTTGGGGGTGATCTCTTTAGTCTTTATGGGTTGGGAGAGGGATTGGTTGGAGTTTGACTCCTTGTATTTCTTTTTTAAGTGAATCCATAGATCGTCGTTGCCAGAAATTATCTTGTGTTCTTGTGTTTGGTGCTTTGGTGTGCATTGATCGTTCGTTCTTCTCGGTGGTGGTGGTCGCCATCTTCCGGTGGAGTTCTTCGCGCCTTCAACGCCCCTTTCCGTTGTGTGGAGCCTCGGTGGTGGGATCGAATTCCCAACAACTGACATCAGAGCTTAAGATTCGGTGGAAACACTGATACCAACAACTGGTATCAGAGCATCTCGTTAGGCGATTCCTAACGCTTAAGGTTGAAGGTGAAGAAATCGGAGATGGTACTCTCCGGCTCGAATATGAAGTTCGAGATCGAGAAGTTCAATAGCGAGATCAACTTTGGCTTGTGACAAATACAAGTCAGAGATGTATTGATCCAATGCGGATTGCATCATGCTTTGAAGGGCGTCAAGCCGGACAACATATCGAATGACGAGTGAATTGAATATGATTCGAAGATGGCGGGCGCGATTCGGATGTGCCTCACGAAGGTTGTGTTGGCGGACGTCTCCAAAGAGGTTTCTGCGACAAAGTTGTGGGAAACTTTGGAACGCATGTACATGACCCGGTCGCTCACGAACCGGTTGTACCTGAAGCAGAAGATCTACATTCTTTAGATGGCGGAAGGTACGAGGATCGCTGAGCATCTCTCGGTCTTCAATCAATAAACAGAAGAGTTACTCAATGTCGATGAAGACATGAAGGAGAAGAACAAAACGCTACTTCTTCTTGGTTCGTTATCCCAGTCCTATGAGCATCTAAAGGTCACGATGCTCTATGGAAATGAGTCAATAAAGATGGAGGATGTCAAAGCTATGCTTCTCTCGAACGAAGTTTGTTTGAAGGGGGAAAGTGAGGCGGTTACAAACACCCAAGCCAAATTGTTGACGGTATAAGCGTGGGGGCAAAAAGAAGAAGAGGCAAGGTTCGTGCTGGAAGTGCGGTAGATCCGGGTACTACAAATTGGAATGCAAATGAAAAGATGTAGCAAGACCAGATTGTTTAGGGTCATCTAACGACAACGTAGTTGTCAAAGATGACGAATCCACAAATTATGCCTCGTCGGTGAGTATCAACGTGGGGGAGCTTCTGATGACTACTACTGATACTACACCAGATCAGGACTGGATAATCAACAGCGGGGCCACACATCATATCTGTTCTCACAAGGCATGGTTCAACAAGTATGTGGAGTGCCATGGTGGCAGGATGACAACTGTCGACGGCTCCAAGGTGTCGATCAAAGGAATCGGGGATATTCGACATGAGATGTCTGACGGGCGAGTACAGACACTCAAGGATGTTCGTCATGTTCCGGGGTGACGAGGAAATTTAGTCTCTCTTTTCAGACTAGATTCTCTCGGGCACAAATTCATCGGAAGGGATGGAGTTGTGGAGATAAAATTAGAGTTTTTGCTCTCTTTCCGTAGGACCGCCATTTGTGTCACTTCAATCCATGAGATAGGTCGACAATCTACTAGCCTGGTCTAGCTCATAAGCGACTTCTTAACTACCAAGATGATCACCCTATTGTCACAGGATGTCATTTAGAAATTTTTGAGAAACGGAACAAAAATTATTAATAATTTAATAAACAGAACAAAAGTTGTATAATTGGAAAAAAAAAGGAATATTACGCCATCTCAAATGGCGTAAAGTATTTACGCCATTTGAGATGACGTAAAACTGAAGGGGCAAATTAAAATGCCGAAACTGTCCTTTCTTTACGCCATTTCAATTGGCGTAAAGTCCTAATAAGTTTTAGGATTTAGGTTTAAGGTTTTAGGGTTAGTGTTTTAGGTTTTAGGATTTAGGGTTTAGGTTTTAGGGTTATGGTTTAGGGTTTTAGGGTTTAGGTTTTAGGGGTTTAGGGTTTAGGGCTAGAGTTAGGGTTTAGGGTTTAGGGTTTTAGGGGTTAGGGTTTTAGGATTTAGGGCTTAGGGTTTTAGGGTTTAGGGTTTCAGGGTTTAGGTTTAGGGTTTCAGGGTTTAGGTTTTAGAGTTTCAGTTTGATGGTTTAGGTTTAGGGGTTTAGGGTTTAGGTTAAAAAAAATATTTTTTAACTTCGCCAATGTAACATCCTAAACCCTAAAACCCTAAACCCTAACCCTAAAACCCTAAACCCTAAACCTAAACCCCCAAAACCTAAACCCTAACACTAAACCCTGAAACCCTAAATCCTAAACCCTAAACCCTAAAACCCTAAAACCCTCACCCTAAACCCTAAAACCCTAAACCCTAAACCCTAACCCTAAAACCCTAAACCCTAAAACCCTAAACCCTAAACCCGAAAAGAAGGGATAGTGTATGAATTCTATGTTTAGAACTAATTCAAAACAATGATATGATCGATCAATGTGGGCAAAATAAATCTATTTGAGCCGCCCTTCGGAGCCGGAGCCGGAGCTGGAGGCAGAGCCGGAGGCTGGGGATTCGAGCACTGCTGGCCGGCATCTGGTGTGATCATGGCCGATTGGGATGGGAGCCTCGGAGTTCTGCACGGCACCCATTTGCTGGAGTTGATCTTGTGGCTGTTGTACGGGCTTGGGGAGTCGAATTCTCAGTCTCAAAGAAGTAGCCTGGCACACAATCACCTGAAATTAGCCAACACCAAATCTTTGTTAATTAAAATTTTCTTGAAATTTTCTGTATTTAATTTGTTCAACCGATTGAAAAGGGGAAAAGAAAGAAGAAACGATGGGGAAGAACAGAAAAAGGAAATTGGGATTTCTCCAATCCTTTGATCGTTAGGAAATTGGGAAAGAAGATCGAAGAAAGAACCATGACCTTTGAGTCTCCACCAGTGTTGCCGCCGACGCCGCCGGAGGGACCCTGATCAACCCTTGACCGCTTCGCCGCAGGGGGCTTCGCTCTGGAGGACTTGTCGTTCCAAGAGGTCTGAGGCATCTCAGGGCTCGTTCGCTGCCGCTCTGCCTCCGCTTCTCGTATCCCCTGCAGGGTTATGGTCCGAGACCTTGGCCTCCTTCTGGGGACACTCGCCGGAACTTGAGGCGAATTCACGGATGCCGGAGACTGACGGGATAATGCAATCAGCACCTCGGCGGCGATCTCGGGATTCTCTCGTGCTCGCTTGACCCAATCCCTATCGTTGTCGTCCTCCATTGCCGGAATAGGGATGGAGAATGAGAGAGAGATTAGGGTGTGAAGATGGTCGAAGAGAGAGAGAGAGAGAGAGAGAGAGAGAGAGAGAGATTAGGGTTTGAAGTCGGCGAAGAGGTGGAGAGCGGGAGAGATAGAGCAGCTGGTTTGAAGTCGGCACAGTAATAAAACAATCGAATAGAGCCCTAACAACCTCCTTATATAGATTGTGTTTTTGGTAGTCCATTGTCCAGTGACTGTTGGGATCAAGTTACCGCTTGGAATTATACGAGAAATTGGATTGCGGGTAGACCTGACCCGACCCGACCCGACCTGACATGACCCATTGAATTTTAAACGGGTCTACTGTGTCCAGACCCTAAACCCGAACCCGACCTGTTTATTAAACGGGTCTATCGTGTTGACCCATTTACGACCCGAACCAGTCTAACCTTGACCCAGACCCGCTAACTTCGTGTCGGGTCGTGTCGTGTCGGGTCCAAAATTGCCAGTCCTAGGTGTAAGTAGATATATTTTAAGATTCAATTGGAAAAATTTGGCAACCATATTCTCTATTGGGAAGAATATGGAGGATATAGGCTCTAATCTAAAAGAGAATCATTAGCCATATGTATATTGCGATTGTTGGCTTAAAACAAGAACTCAACATGTCCAAGGTTCGTGCGCGAAGGATGACGGAAGACAGCCCGATGGATGAGCGGCTGCAATGCGAAGATGGAGCAAAGACAAAGCAAAAACAAGGCCTGGTGCCCTGGGTGCCAACCCGAGGTGACCTAGCCCTGTGCGTAGGAAATTGGTGCCCAGGGCGCCAGGCATCGGATAGGCATGCAGGGGGACGTGGTTTCGGGTGCGATTTTCGTGGGTTTTTGAGATAACTTTTTAGAGTTTGTTTTTATCTTCTCTCCTATGTCTTATACGAACTTAATTGGGGCTATAAAAGGATCCCTAGGGAGTAGAAAAGAAGATCGAATAAAGGATCTAAAGACATTTTAAGAGATCGAAGAGATGGTAGCATCATCGGGTTAGAGCGAGGGTTTTTCTTGTTCTTGGGGTGAGAGAACTGCAGTATCTTCTTGTTCCTTGGGAGTGATCTCTTTATGAGTTGGGAAAGGGATTGGTTGGAGTTTTACTCCTTGTATTTATTTTATAAGTGAATCCATAGATCGTCGTTGCCGGAAATTATCTTGTGTTCTTGTGTTTGGTGCTTTGGTGTGCATTGATCGTTCGTTCTTCTCGGTGGTGGTGGTCGCCATCTTCCGGTGGAGTTC
Organism: Chamaelirium japonicum; assembly: GCA_947650365.1. Classification (NCBI taxonomy): domain Eukaryota; kingdom Viridiplantae; phylum Streptophyta; class Magnoliopsida; order Liliales; family Melanthiaceae; genus Chamaelirium; species Chamaelirium japonicum. Next base: position 71,331,379 of record OX393553.1, on the reverse strand, counting down.
TTGTTGGATTTGGATCCGCTTATCAGAGTCGCAGCGAAAGCAAAAGATAGATCCGAAGATCATACGGTGTATGTTTCATTACAATTAATTCTACAAAAGAATCTACATGCAAATCTATGATCTTAGCATATGTCCGGACACCCTAGAGGCATACTACGATCTATGGAAGACTTGCATGCATCTAGTTAGATGTTTAGAATCATCATACCTTATGGATCTATGATCCGGAGATGACGGAACGATAAAGAACCGCACTTGAATCGCAAGGGAAACTGTCAGATAGCAACTTGTCCTTTGCGAATTGAGGAATCCTCGAAATCTCTTCTCTGAGTGCAAGGATTACGAGCCGACGGAGGAATCCGTTGCGAAGACGATGGCGAGCCGTGAGATTTCCTCCTTCTCTTTCTCTCTTCTTCCTTCTCCTTCCCTCCTCTTTCTTCTCCCTTCTTCTTCCTCTCTTTTCCTTGGCCGAAACCGCAAAGGAGGAGGCAAAAAGGGGGGTTCGGATTTTTGGAGGAGAGGGGAAAGCTTGAGGCCGGCCCTCCCTCTCCCTATTCTCTTATAGGGCCGGTCTCCCATTGCTTCAATGAAGCTAGGGCCGGCCCTAGATAGATTAGGATAGAGAGGGGCGGTTTTTAGGGATTCCAAGTGTCTATCGTGAAGCCTGGACGAAAACGCCCTTCACGAAAAGTGGAAAACTGAAAGAGAGACTAAGTGAGGTGCGCTACTCGGAATCGAGTTCCGTCAGCGCCTATGAGCTCCTGGAATTATTCTGCTCATTCTAAGATCCATATTCAATATGTTCTGAGCCATATTTCAGTATTTACCAAAATACCCCTATGGCCCGTAACACATGTGAATTATGTTCTTAGGCTCCGGGCTTGCGCTCCATCGCGCTACTTCGCATCCAACGTATCCAACTAGGTCGGGGAATAATTCCTATACGCAACGACAGGGTAGAACCTTCAGGGTTAGGGATCTCTAGCTCCAAACGGATCCCTGATTAACTGTTCCGGTGACACACCGAAAGTTCCGTTAATCAGCCCTAATCCAATTAACCCACGTAGCCACCCTGTGTGCAATGCGAGTTGAACTCTAGTGATCCTAAACTTATGTTACTCCCTCGTAACCCTATTCTCTACTATACTCCGATAATCCTCAGTCCCTCCTATTACTGGTGCCATGATACGACTCGGGTGGTGGGGAGCACCGTCAGATCCCGATCAATCATCTGACTAGGGTTTGATGAATTGTCATCTATAACACCACACACCTTCCGATGCTATGCCAAGCATCCAGAAAGTCGTCAGTCATACTAACAACCACCAAGCCTGGGTTAACTGTGTGGACAGATTGACTCATCAAAACGCACCCATCCAACACTGGACGTCGGATAACCTCTAGGGATTACATGTCACTCAAGCGCCAACCGGGTAACCCAATGTACCGTGGTATTGGACTATGAAAGGTCCGCACACGTTGGCACATCAAAGCACCACACAACTGGTTGGCCCAGTGTACATGGTCCTCCATTGCCGGAATAGGGACGGAGAATAAGAGAGAGAGATTAGGGTGTGAAGATGGTCGAAGAGAGAGAGAGATAGGGAGAGAGAGAGATTAGGCTTTGAAGTCGGCAAAGAGGTAGAGATCGGGAGTGATAGAGCAGCTGGTTTGAAGTCGGCGCAGTAATAAAACAATCGAATAGAGCCCTAACAACCTCCTTATATAGATTGTGTTTTTGGCGGTCCATTGTCCTGTGACCGTTGGGATCAAGTTACCGTTTGGAATTATACGAGAAATTGGATTGCAGGTAGACCCGACCCGACCCGACCCGACCTGACATGACCCGTTGAATTTTAAACAGGTCTTCTGTGTCCAGACCCTAAACCCGAACCCGACCCGTTTATTAAACGGGTCTATCGTGTTGACCCGTTTACGACCCGAACCAGTTTAACCTTGACCCAGACCCGCTAACTTCGTGTCGTGTCGGGTCCAAAATTGCCAGCCCTAGGTGTAAGTAGATATATTTTAATATTCAATTGGAAAAATTTGGCAACCATATTCTCTATTGGGAAGAATATGGATGATATAGGCTCTAATCTAAAAGAGAGTCATTAACCATATATGTATTGAGAATGTTGGCTTAAAACAAGACCTCAACATGTCCAAGGTTCGTGCGCGAAGGATGACGGAAGACAGAGCGGCTGCAAAGCGAAGATGGAGCAAAGACGAAGCAAAAACAGGGCCTGGCGCCCTGGGTGCCAACCCGAGGTGACCTGGCCCTGTGCGTAGGAAATTGGTGCCCAGGGCGCCAGGCATCGGATAGGCATGTAGGGGGACGTGGTTTCGGTTGCGATTTTCGTGGGTTTTTGGGATAACTTTTAAGAGTTTATTTTTATCTTCTCTCCTAGGTCTTGTACGAACTTAATTGGGGCTATAAAAGGATCCCTAGGGATGAGAAAAGAAGATCGAATGAAGGATCTAAAGGCTCTTTGAGAGATCGAAGAGATGGTAGCATCATCGGGTTAGAGCGAGGGTTTTTCTTATTCTTGGGGTGAGAGAGCTGCAGTATCTTCTTGTTCCTTGGAGGTGATCTCTTTATGGGTTGGGAGAGGGATTGGTTGGAGTTTTATTCCTTGTATTTCTTTTTTAAGTGAATCCATAGATCGTCGTTGCCGGAAATTATCTTGTGTTCTTGTGTTTGGTGCTTTGGTGTGCATTGATCGTTCGTTCTTCTCGGTGGTGGTGGTCGCCATCTTCCGGTGGAGTTCTTCGCGCCTTCGACGCCCCTTTCTGTTGTGTGGAGCCTCGGTGGTGGGATCGAATTCCCAACAACTGGCATCAGAGCTTAAGGTTCGGTGGAAAAACTGATACCAACAACTGGTATCAGAGCTTCTCGTTACACGATTCCTAAGGCTTAAGGTTGAAGGTGAAGAAATCGGAGATGGTACTCTCCGGCTCGAACATGAAGTTCGAGATCAAGAAGTTCGATGGCGAGATCAACTTTGGCATGTGGCAAATACAAATCAGAGATGCATTGATCCAATGCGGATTGCATCATGCTTTGAAGGGCGTCAAGCCGGACAACATGTCGGATGACGAGTGAATTGAATATGATTCGAAGGCGGTGGGCGTGATTCGGATGTGCCTCGCGAAGGTTGTGTTGGCGGACGTCTCCAGAGAGGTTTCTGCGGCAAAGTTGTGGGAAACTTTGGAAGGCATGTACATGACCCGGTCGCTCACGAACCGATTGTACCTGAAGCAGAAGATCTACAATCTTTAGATGGCGGAAGGTACGAGGATCGCTGAGCATCTCTCGGTTTTCCATCAATTGACAGAAGAGTTACTCAATGTCGATGAAGACATGAAGGAGAAGAACAAAGCGCTACTTCTCCTTGGTTCGTTATCCCAGTCCTATGAGCATCTAAAGGTCACAATGCTCTATGGAAATGAGTCAATAAAGATGGAGGATGTCAAAGCTATGCTTCTCTCGAACGAAATTTGTTTGAAGGGGGTAAGTGAGGCGGTTACAGACACCCAAGCCAAATTATTGACAGTGCAAGCGAGGGGGCAAGAAGAAGAAGAGGCAAGGTTCGTGCTGGAAGTGCGGTAGATCCGAGTGCTACAAATTGGAATGCAAATGGAAAGGTGTAGCAAGACCAGATTGTTTAGGGTCATCTAACGACAACGTAGTTGTCAAAGATGACGAATTCACAAATTATGCCTCGTTGGTAAGTTTCGACGTGGGGGGGCTCCTGATGAATACTACTGATACTACACCAGATCAGGACTGGATAATCAACAGCGGGGCCACACATCATATCTGTTCGCACAAGGCATGGTTCAATAAGTATGTGGAGTGCCAATGTGGCAGGATGACAACTGTCGACGGCTCCAAGGTGTCGATCAGGGGAGTCGGGGATATTCGACTTAAGATGTCTGACGGGCGAGTACAGACACTCAAGGATGTTTGTCATGTTCCGGGGTGATGAGGAAATTTAGTCTTTCTTTCCAGACTAGATTCTCTCGGGCACAAATTCATCAGAAGCGGTGGAGTTGTGGAGATAAAATTAGAGTTTTTGCTCTCTTTCCGTAGGACCGCCATTTGTGTCGCTTCAATCCATGAGATAGGTCGACAATCCACTAGCCTGGTCTAGCTCATAAACGACTTCTTAACTACCAAGATGATCACCCTATTGTCACAGGATGTCATTTAGAAATTTTTGAGAAACGGAACAAAAATTATTAATAATTTAATAAACGGAACAAAAGTTGTATAATTGGAAAAAAAGGAATATTACGCCATCTCAAATGGCGTAAAGTATTTACGCCATTTGAGATGACGTAAAACTAAAGGGGCCAATTAAAATGCCGAAACTGTCATTTCTTTACGCCATTTCAATTGGCGTAAAGTCCTAATAAGTTTTAGGATTTAGGTTTAGGATTTTAGGGTTAGAGTTTTAGGTTTTAGGATTTAGGGTTTAGGTTTTAAGGTTAGGGTTTAGGGTTTTAGGGTTTAGGTTTTAGGGGTTTAGGGTTTAGGGTTAGGGTTAGGGTTTAGGGTTTTAGGGGTTAGGGTTAGGGTTAGGGTTTAGGGTTTTAGGATTTAGGGCTTAGGGTTTTAGGGTTTAGGGTTTAGGGTTTAGGGTTTTAGGGTTTAGGTTTAGGGTTTAGGGTTTTAGGGTTTAGGTTTTAGGGTTTCAGTTTGATGGTTTAGGTTTAGGGGTTTAGGGTTTAGGGCTAGGGTTTAGGTTAAAAAAAATATTTTTTAACTTCACCAATGTAACAGCCTAAGCCCTAAAACCCTAAACCCTAAAACCCTTGCCCTAAAACCCTAAAACCTAAACCTAAACCCCCAAAACCTAATCCCTAAAACCCTAAACCCTAAATCCTAAAACCTAAAACCTTAAACACTAACCCTAAAACTAACCCTAAATCCTAAAACTTATTAGGACTTTACGCCAATTGAAATGGCGTAAAGAAAGGGCAGTTTCGATATTTTAATTTTCCCCTTCAGTTTTACGCCATCTCAAATGGCATAAATACTTTACGCCATTTGAGATGGTAAAATATTCATTTTTTTCCAATTATACAACTTTTGTTCTGTTTATTAAATTATTAATAATTTTTGTTCCATTTCTCAAAAAATTCTGGATGTCATTTTATAGGTAAAACCTATGATCGATGGCGCACCGACACCCCCTTGTGCCAATCCCATCAAACTCAAACTGGAGCTTTTTAGGGCAAATCACAAAAACCCCCAAAGAACTATACACCTCATTTCATATTAGTCCCTCAACTTTTTTTTTGAAAAAATTGATCCCTGAACTATGCTTCATCTACATTTAGCCCCTCTGTCAATTTTTATTCTGAAAATACCCTTGCCCGTGTAAGCGTAAATTAAATATCTTAAAACAATTTTGAGCCTTTCAGGAAATTGATAGGCGTATATATTTTTGGGATAAAAAGCTGATGGAGGGAGCTTAATGCAGATGGAGCATTGTTCAGTGATCAAATTGTTTAAAAAAAAGTAGAGGGTATGTAGAAGCATCTTTATCTCAAAGCCAAATTTAATTGCCTTGAGACTGTTATTTGCAATTTCAACAACAAGAAGAGCAAGAGCAGTCTATAATTTACAAAAATTTACTATTGCTGCAAAGTCCAATTTATGGAACTTTGCATAAAATTTTGTTTCAGACGCCATCTTGTATGACTAGCTTTCATCACAACTACATCTGAACCACCCGGTCCTTCATTTCAGCATATCTGTTCTTATCTCTCTACAGATTTATCGACTGGTTCCACAGATTACCCGTCAATATCCCATCTTCGTGCTCTACCTCGTAATTGCTCATCAAGGAGCTCACCTTCTCTGCGTACCGATCATAGCATCCTTCAGCAGCTTCTTTAAAACCCTCGTAACCTTCTACTGCAAAATCACAGTGAATTTTACTCCGTGCTATCTACGGGCTTTCACCAATGCGTTCCTTCATGGTGACCTCTCCGAGGAAGTATATATGGCTCCTCCTCCGGGCATTTCCGTTCCTCCAGGGCACGTTTGTCATTTACTCCGTGCTATCTACGGGCTCAAACAAGCACCTCGGGCATGGTTTGAGCGTTTCCGCAGTGCAGTTCTGGCAGCTGGGTTTGTCGAGAGATACTCTGACTACGCTCTGTTTACCCGCTCCTCCAGTCAGGGTATTGCTGTGCTACTTCTGTATGTGGATGATATGATCATCACCGGGGATGACAGTGCTACCATAGCTTCCCTTCAACGTCACCTTCAGAGCCAGTTTGAGATGAAGGATCTAGGCCATCTTCGGTACTTTCTTGGCCTTGAAATTGCCCGGTCAGCTCGAGGATTGTTGATCTCCGAGCAGAAGTACATCTCTGATATTTTTGCCGAGGTTGCTCTTACTGATTCTCGTACTGCTGACACGCCTATGGAGCTCAACTTGAAGCTCCTCTCTACCGATGGTGAGCCTCTCCAGGATATCTCTCGTTATCAGCGACTGGTTAGGATGCTCGTTTATCTCACCATAACGAGGCCTGACATTGCCCATGCCGTTGGTATTGTCAGTCAGTTCGTTCAGTCTCCTCGCTCGATTCACTATGCAGCAGTCCTTCGGATTATTCGGTATCTCCGTGGCACTATCACTCGATCGCTATTGTTTCCCTCCACATCTTCACTGGTTCTGCGTGCTTACTCCGATGCAGATTGGGCTGGAGATATTGCTACTCGTCGATCCACCACCGGCTACTGCGTGTTCCTTGGTGATTCCCTCATTTCTTGGCGCAGCAAAAAACAGGAGTCTGTTGCATGCTCCAGCACCGAAGCCGAATACCGAGCTATGGCTTTCGATCCACCACTACAGAGATTGTCTGGCTTCGACGTCTTTTACTCGACTTGGGAGTCCGAATTTCTGGGGCTACACCTCTATTCTGTGACAACCGGAGTGCCATTCAAATTGCTAGCAATCCGGTTTTTCATGAGCGGACCAAACACATCGAGATCGACTGTCATTATGTTCGGCAGAAGTTTCTTGCCAACATCATCTCCCTGCCGTTCATTCCCTCGACAGAGCAGACTGCTGATTTTCTCACAAAGCCCCTGACGATTGCTAGATTTCATCATTTTATAAGCAAACTCTCGGTACATGATCCACCGTGAGTTTGAGGGGGAGTGTTAATGTATATACCGGGTCGGGTTCTATGTATAGTCGGGTCAGATTCTATGTGTATACATGTACTTATATATTGGGCTTTAGTCCCTCAATGAGAACTACTCAATTCTCTCCAAACCCTAGCCGTCATCTCCTAACAAAGAGGATAGATAATAAATCAAGAAGGGTCAAAGAAGTTGCTCACATCAGAATTTCAAAGGTCTAAATACACCTAATTAACAAGTACAAAGAGATTGATGATTTCATCCTAGCTAATGAAGTGGATATATAAACCTTATTGGAAAATAAAGTAGAGAAAATATTTTAAAAATTAAAGGATCAATCTGGTCAAATGGTGCTTTCCTCATCATTTTGATGTAAGTTTTACTTTCAGTCCATGAGATAGATCGACAATCCACTAGCAAGATGATCACCCCATTGTCACGGATGTCATTTTATTCGCAAAACCTATGATCGATGCCACACCGACACCCGCTTGTGCCAATTCCATCAAACTTGAACCGGAGATTTTTTACTATGCCGAGTTTTTGTTTTCTTTTTAGGGCAAATCACAAAAACCTCCAAAGAACTGTGCACCTAATTTCATATTAGTCCCTCAACTTTTTTTTGAACAATTTGATCCCTGAACTATGCTTCGTCTACATTTAGCCCCCTCTATCAACTTTTATTCCGAAAATACCCTTGCCAAAGTAAGCATAAATTAAATATCCCAAAACAATTTTGAGCCTTTCCGGAAATTGATAGGCGTATATATTTTTGGGATAAAAAGCTGATGGAAGGAGCTTAATGCAGATGGAGCATATAGTTCTGGGATCAAATTGTTCAAAAAAAAGTAGAGGGATAAATATGAATGCAGTGTATAGATCAATGGAGGTTTTTGTAATTTGCCCTTCTTTTTATGTAGTGGCATCTTTATCTCAAAGCCAAATTTAATTGCCCTGAGACTGTTATTGGCAATTTCAGCAACAAGAAGAGCAAGAGCAGTCTATATAATTTACAAAAAGTATAAAGCTCTTAATATATATTCTAGATAGTATAGAGAATCCGATAGTGAACCCTCGGAAAAATTTACTATTGCCAAAGTCCAATTTATGGAACTTTGCATAAAATTATTATTTCAGACGCGATGTTGTATGACTCGCTTTCATCACAGCTCCATCTGAGCTCTAACTCGTAATAGCTCATCAAGGAGCTCAGCTTCTCAGCATACCAATCATAGTATCCTTCATCAGCTTCGATAAAACCCTCGTAACCTTCTACTTCACGATCAGGTGTACGATGATTGCTGAGGTGCTTCAGACCTCTCCGCACGACCTGAGGCCGCTCTGTAGATCTTTCCCAGAACTCCGGTTGAGAGGTGCATCGGCCTGTCCCATCGTTCCATGAAATCTGGGAACTCTTTCGGTTTGAGTATCTTTGGCATTCCAGCCGGAGCTCCTGTTTTGGCGAAGTCGACTGCCATGGAGTGGAGGCTTGAGAGCCAGAGGCATTCGCTACTCTGGGCTTTCATTTGTTGGCGGTCCGCATAAACCAAGTGAGTGGTTGAGATGACACCCAGGGTGTCATTGATCATGTAATCAACAAAGAACTTTTGAATCTCCTGCAGATTTTAGAAATTAAGAATGAAAAAAATGGGACTAGTATCATTAACAAAGAACCAAAGAATATGTTGTTTGATAAGAGAAGAAATAAGATTTTAACAGCAGATACGGTCTCACGATACTTTGATAACTATGGCCTAAAGACTTGGACGATACCGAATCGAATCAGCCTGTTCGTATCGGTATTCTATAGACCGACACCAATACAATGATTGACACTGGTATAAGTCTTGACTCGACCGGGACTGATACAACTCGTGCCTGGTATCAGATTTATAGCTGAGTCAGATCTGATATAAACAAGTTGTATCGGCCTGGCCCACAACCATAGACCGTAACAGTCAGCTTTATTGCCTTGTTGGGCATGAGCCACAATAGCAGCCTGAGCCCCCATATATATAAATCCCTTCTTCCCTTTGTTTCGTTCGTGATGTATCGCCGAGTCGCATCGGATTTTTTTCCTGCCAATACGAGACCTGATAATGAACATTTGAACCATGCTCTCAAATGATATGCGAACACGTAATATAGAAGTCAGATATAGTTTAAGAAGAGTGGAAATTCCAATTATCTTACTTTAAACTTCGATATTAATGAATTGCACCCTTTTTTTTTATGAAAGGTAAGGATTCCATTAGAACAAAAAAGTATGTAAAAGAAGAATGTCTAAGGCGACTCTCTTAGACCAAAAAAAAAAACTCAAGAACCTTCACTAATTCCATTTGAGTCTCCACTCAAGCAACTTGACTCTCTCTGAGCCTATGTTAAGAGACCATTCCATATTACTGAAGATACCCAATAGCTCTGTGCAAATAGCCTTCACGATTGCCTCCTCTGATTCGTCAGGGCCTTCAAAAATTCTCTCATTTCTCTCTCCACAAGTGGTACACCAAGCAGGCAAGAGACACTCTAACTACCTAGCTATTAATGTGTCCCGATCCCCCAATCTTGGAAAGCCTGTTAATAGTATCCGAAAAGTCATCATCTTGAACCCAAGGGATTTTGCACCTCGAGCACATCTATTTCCAGACTATCAAGCTGAAATTGCATTGGAAGAACAAAGTATCATCAACGAAACAAAGGGAAGAAGGCATATATATATGGGGGCTCAGGCTTCCTAATTGCTGTCGATTCGATCAATATGTTGCCCATGAAATCAGCCACCAATTGTTGCACTGTCGGTTCTAGTGACATTACCCCCAAAATTAAACATGTCTAGATTGATTTGGAAATAGAGAGACACATATAAAAGTCCTTTTAAAATTCTCCTGATTCAGTATGAACAGCTTACAATACAGATATGCAAACTTGCAAAAACTGGTTGCACTGCATCTCCACCTTACATATATCTTCAACAAATTAGATTCGTTTCTATCTAAATTGTGCGCAAATCAAATAAGCAGAAACGCAAAGAGGACAAAATTCCAGTTCAGTGATAAGAGGTTGGGCAGTGAAGCTTACCCCTAATGCCACTTCATGATTACTATTTCCAATGTAATAGGTTTAGTGTTCGGTTAGCATAGAAACGGACGGAATGAAAAATTAACGTTCCGAAGTCCTTCATTCCACCAGAACAATTAAATAGTATCTGTTGAACTAATTCAACAGATTCATGAACTAATTCAAGACTTTTACTAAATCATGAGTTCTTGTAAACGATATGTATATCAATATGTGTTTGACCATGTGTTCTTGTAAACGACGCTTCATTCATTATTAAAAAACTAAATAATGATTTGAGAAAGTTAGGATTATATATTAATTTAACAAAATACTTTTCTGTGATTTAGATCGATAACAATGCAGTTTTAATTTTCATTTGGGTTGTGTGTGTTTCAGAGTGAGTGTTCGGGGTTGGGCTGGGTTGGAAAGAGAGACAAAGAGAAGAGAGGGGGGGGGGGGGGATAAATATTTATGTTATGTCGGAGAGGGATGAAAAGTAGGAGTTACCAAGAGGGATGAAAAGTAACAGAGCCATTTTTTTCTTTCTATATTCCATTTCTTTAAGGATTGAATCTTATTTTCTAGGCTTTTATTGGTGTGGGTTACTCATGGTGAATGCAAGCATTTGCAATGAAAGAGTAAAAAGTTATGTTAGGATATATTTGGGTAAATTTCAAAAACGTCACAAGATGAATTATAGGATTAATAAAACCAGAGGAAAGTGGGTGTATTATCAGAATAAAAGTTAGTTTAGACCCCTTTTTTTCTCATGAGTCAAAGAAGTCATTGAACAATACATATAGTCCATACAACGAAATTTAGTTGATGGCGCATTAAATAAAAAACTTTTCAATTCTTCTTGTGGTTTCTCGATCTCTTTTTTCTCTTCTACTCCGGACAAGAATTGAAAACGAGAACAAATGTTGGACTGTCAATTCGATCAAAATCTTGCCTATGAAATCAGCCACCAATTGTTGAACTGTCAATTCTAGGCACATTACCCCAAAAATTAAAACATGTCTCGGTTGATTTGGAATCATAGACACACACATAAAATTCATTTTAAAATTCACCTGATTCAGTACGATCTCTATCAAAAATTGCGTGCAAATAAAATAAGTATAAAGACCACTGCATGTCATAAAAAATTCTAAACAGAAAGTGTACACTCCCAATTTGGTTCCTGTATAAAGAGGGAGAGGCTCTGCTCTAGCTAACTTTAAAGATGTATGAATTATATGTTTAGAACTAATTCAAAACCATAGTATGTATGATTTCAATGTGGGCAAAATACATTTCTATTTACGAAGAGAAGGGATGGTGTATGAATTCTATGTTTAGAACTAATTCAAAACCAGATATACAATGACATGATCGATCAATGTGGGCAAAATAAATCTATTTGAGCCGCCCTTCGGAGCCGGAGCCGGAGCTGGAGGCAGAGCCGGAGGCTGGGGATTCGAGCACTGCTGGCCGGCATCTGGTGTGATCATGGCCGATTGGGATGGGAGCCTCGGAGTTCTGCACGGCACCCATTTGCTGGAGTTGATCTTGTGGCTGTTGTACGGGCTTGGGGAGTCGAATTCTCAGTCTCAAAGAAGTAGCCTGGCACACAATCACCTGAAATTAGCCAACACCAAATCTTTGTTAATTAAAATTTTCTTGAAATTTTCTGTTTTTAATTTGTTCAACCGATTGAAAAGGGGCAGAGAAAGAAGAAACGATGGGGAAGAACAGAAAAAGGAAATTGGGATTTCTTGAATCCCCTGATCCTTAAGAAATTGGGAAAGAAGATGGCAGAAAGAACCATGACCTTTGAGTCTCCACCAGCGTTGCCGCCGACGCCGCCGGAGGGACCCTGATCAACCCTTGACCGCTTCGCCGCAGGGGGCTTCGCTCTGGAGGACTTGTCGTTCCCAGAGGTCTGAGGCATCTCAGGGCTCGTTCGCTGCCGCTCTGCCTCCGCTTCTCGTATCCCCTGCAGGGTTATGGTCCGAGACCTTGGCCTCCTCCTGGGGACACTCGCCGGAACTTGAGGCGAATTCACGGATGCCGGAGGCTGACGGGATAATGCAATCAGCACCTCGGCGGCGATCTCGGGATTCTCTCGTGCTCGCTTGACCCAATCCATGTCGTTGTCGTCCTCCATTGCCGGAATAGGGACGGAGAATGAGAGAGAGATTAGGGTGTGAAGATGGTCGAAGAGAGAGAGAGAGAGAGTGAGAGAGAGAGAGAGAGAGATTAGGGTTTGAAGTCGGCGAAGAGGTGGAGAGCGGGAGGGATACAGCAGCTGGTTTGAAGTCGGCGTAGTAATAAAACAATCGAATAGAGCCCTAACAACCTCATTGTGTTTTTGGCGGTCCCTTGTCCTGTGACCGTTGGGATCAAGTTACCGTTTGGAATTATGTGAGAAATTGGATTGCGGGTAGACCTGACCTGACCCGACCCGACCTGACATGACCCGTTGAATTTTAAACGGGTCTACTGTGTCCAGACCCTAAACCCGAACCCGACCCGTTTATTAATCGGGTCTATCGTGTTGACCCGTTTACAACCCAAACCAGTTTAACCTTGACCCAGACCCGCTGACTTCGTGTCGGGTCGTGTCGTGTTGGGTCCAAAATTGTCAGCCCTAGGTGTAAGTAGATATATTTTAAGATTCAATTGGTAAAATTTGGCAACCATACTCTCTATTGGAAAGAATATGGAGGATATAGGCTCTAATCTAAAAGAGAGTCATTAACCATACATATATTGAGAATGTTGGCTTAAAACAAAACCTCAACATGTCCAAGATTCGTGCGCGAAGGATGACGAAAGACAGAGCGGCTGCAATGCGAAGATGGAGCAAAGACGAAGCAAAAACAAGGCCTGGCGCCCTGGGTGCCAATCCGAGGTAACCTGGCCCTGTGCGTAGGAAATTGGTGCCCAGGGCGCCAGGCATCGGATAGGCATGCAGGGGGACGTGGTTTCGGGTGCGATTTTCGTGGGTTTTAGGGATAACTTTTAAGAGTTTGTTTTTATCTTCTCTCCTATGTCTTGTACGAACTTAATTGGGGCTATAAAAGGATCCCTAGGGATGAGAAAAGAAGATCGAATGAAGGACCTAAAGGCTCTTTGAGAGATCGAAGAGATGGTAGCATCATCGGGTTAGAGCGAGGGTTTTTCTTGTTCTTGGGGGTGATCTCTTTAGTCTTTATGGGTTGGGAGAGGGATTGGTTGGAGTTTGACTCCTTGTATTTCTTTTTTAAGTGAATCCATAGATCGTTATTGCCAGAAATTATCTTGTGTTCTTGTGTTTGGTGCTTTGGTGTTCATTGATCGTTCGTTCTTCTCGGTGGTGGTGGTCGCCATCTTCCGGTGGAGTTCTTCGCGCCTTCAACGCCCCTTTCCGTTGTGTGGAGCCTCGGTGGTGGGATCGAATTCCCAACAACTGACATCAGAGCTTAAGATTCGGTGGAAACACTGATACCAACAACTGGTATCAGAGCATCTCGTTAGGCGATTCTTAACGCTTAAGGTTGAAGGTGAAGAAATCGGAGATGGTACTCTCCGGCTCGAATATGAAGTTCGAGATCGAGAAGTTCAATAGCGAGATCAACTTTGGCTTGTGGCAAATACAAGTCAGAGATGTATTGATCCAATGCGGATTGCATCATGCTTTGAAGGGCGTCAAGCCGGACAACATATCGAATGACGAGTGAATTGAATATGATTCGAAGATGGCGGGCGCGATTCGGATGTGCCTCGCGAAGGTTGTGTTGGCTGACGTCTCCAAAGAGGTTTCTGCGACAAAGTTGTGGGAAACTTTGGAAGGCATGTACATGACCCGGTCGCTCACGAACCGGTTGTACCTGAAGAAGAAGATCTACAATCTTTAGATGGCGGAAGGTACGAGGATCGCTGAGCATCTCTCGGTCTTCAATCAATTGACAGAAGAGTTACTCAATGTCGATGAAGACATGAAGGAGAAGAACAAAACGTTACTTCTTCTTGGTTCGTTATCCCAGTCCTATGAGCATCTAAAGATCACGATGCGCTATGGAAATGAGTCAATAAAGATGGAGGATGTCAAAGCTATGCTTCTCTCGAACGAAGTTTGTTTGAAGGGGGAAAGTGAGGCGGTTACAAACACCCAAGCCAAATTGTTGACGGTGTAAGCGAGGGGGCAAAAAGAAGAAGAGGCAAGGTTTGTGCTGGAAGTGCGGTAGATCCGGGTACTACAAATTGGAATGCAAATGGAAAGGTGTAGCAAGACCAGATTGTTTAGGGTCATCTAGCGACAACATAGTTGTCAAAGATGACGAATCCACAAATTATGCCTCGTCGGTGAGTATCAATGTGGGGGAGCTCCTGATGACTACTACTGATACTACACCAGATCAGGACTGGATAATCAACAGCGGGGCCACACATCATATCTGTTCTCACAAGGCATGGTTCAACAAGTATGTGGAGTGCCATGGTGGCAGGATGACAACTGTCGACGGCTCCAAGGTGTCGATCAGGGGAGTCGGGGATATTCGACATGAGATGTCTGACGGGCGAGTACAGACACTCAAGGATGTTCGTCATGTTCCGGGGTGACGAGGAAATTTAGTCTCTCTTTTCAGACTAGATTCTCTCGGGCACAAATTCATCGGAAGGGATGGAGTTGTGGAGATAAAATTAGAGTTTTTGCTCTCCTTCCGTAGGACCGCCATTTGTGTCACTTCAATCCATGAGATAGGTCGACAATCCACTAGCCTGGTCTAGCTCATAAGCGACTTCTTAACTACCAAGATGATCACCCTATTGTCACAGGATGTCATTTAGAAATTTTTGAGAAACGAAACAAAAATTATTAATAATTTAATAAACAGAACAAAAGTTGTATAATTGGAAAAAAAAAGGAATATTACGTAAAACTGAAGGGGCAAATTAAAATGCCGAAATTGTCCTTTCTTTACGCCATTTCAATTGGTGTAAAGTCCTAATAAGTTTTCGGATTTAGGTTTAAGGTTTTAGGGTTAGTGTTTTAGGTTTTAGGATTTAGGGTTTAGGTTTTAGGGTTAGGGTTTAGGGTTTTAGGGTTTAGGTTTTAGGGGTTTAGGGTTTAGGGTTAGGGTTAGGGTTTAGGGTTTAGGGTTTTAGGGGTTAGGGTTAGGGTTAGGGTTAGGGTTTAGGGTTTTAGGATTTAGGGCTTAGGGTTTTAGGGTTTAGGGTTTAGGGTTTAGGTTTTAGAGTTTCAGTTTGATGGTTTAGGTTTAGGGGTTTAGGGTTTAGGTTAAAAAAAATATTTTTTAACTTCGCCAATGTAACATCCTAAACCCTAAAACCCTAAAACCCTAAACCCTAACCCTAAAACCCTAAACCCTAAACCTAAACCCCCAAAACCTAAACCCTAACCCTAAATCCTAAAACCCTAAACCCTAAACCCTAAAACCTAAAACCCTAAACACTAACCCTAAAACCCTAAACCTAACCCTAAATCCTAAAACTTATTAGGACTTTACGCCAATTGAAATGGCGTAAAGAAAGGGCAATTTCGATATTTTAATTTGCCCCTTCAGTTTTACGCCATCTCAAATGGCGTAAATACTTTACGCCATTTGAGATGGCATAATATTCATTTTTTTTTCAATTATACAACTTTTGTTCTGTTTATTAAATTATTAATACTTTTTGTTCCGTTTCTCAAAAAATTCTGGATGTCATTTTATAGGCAAAACCTATGATCGATGGCGCACCGACACCCCCTTGTGCCAATCCCATCAAACTCAAACTGGAGCTTTTTAGGGCAAATCACAAAAACCCCCAAAGAACTATACACCTCATTTCATATTAGTCCCTCAACTTTTTTTTTGAAAAAATTGATCCCTGAACTATGCTTCATCTACATTTAGCTCCCTCTGTCAATTTTTATTCCGAAAATACCCTTGCCCGTGTAAGCGTAAATTAAATATCTTAAAACAATTTTGAGCCTTTCAGGAAATTGATAGGCGTATATATTTTTGGGATAAAAAGCTGATGGAGGGAGCTTAATGCTGATGGAGGGAGCTTAATGCAGACAGAGCATAGTTCAGTGATCAAATTGTTTAAAAAAAAGTAGAGGGTATGTAGAAGCATCTTTATCTCAAAGCCAAATTTAATTGCCTTGAGACTGTTATTTGCAATTTCAACAACAAGAAGAGCAAGAGCAGTCTATAATTTACAAAAATTTACTATTAACAAAGTCCAATTTATGGAACTTTACATAAAGCATATCTGTTCTTATCTCTCTACAGATATATCGACTGGTTCCGCAGATTACCCGTCAGTATCCCATCTTCGTGCTCTACCTCGTAATAGCTCATCAAGGAGCTCACCTTCTCTGCGTACCGATCATAACATCCTTCAGCAGCTTCTATAAAACCCTCGTAACCTTCTACAAGATCACAGTCATAGGGAATATTGCTGAGGTCTTCAGACTTCTCCACATGACTCGAGGCTGCTCTGTAGAGCTTTCCCAAAACTCCGGTTGAGGGGTACATCGGCCTGTCCCATCGTTCCATAAAATCCAGGAACTCTTTGGGTTTGAGTATCTTTGGCATTTCAGCTGGAGCTCCTGTTTTGTAGACTTGCAAGCCGGAGGCATTCGCTACTCTGGGCTTTCATCTGTTGGCGGTCCGCATAAACCACACCCAGGGTGTCATTGATCATGTAATCAACAAATAACTTTAGAATCTCCTGCAGATTTTTTATCAGCCTGAGCCACAATAGCAATTAGGAAGCCTGAGCGCCCATATATATGCTGTCTTCCCTTTGTTTCGTTCGTGACGTATCGCCGAGTCGCATCGGATTTTTTTCCTGCCTATACTAGACCTGATAACGAACATTTGAACCGTGCTCTCAAATGATATACAACATAGAAGTTAGATATAGTTTAAGAAGAGTGGAAATTCCAATTATCTAACTCTAATCTTCGATAATCCTTTTCTTCTAGCAGTGCAAGTAACCTTAAAAAACAGGTATGTATATCGATATTTGTTTGACCATGTGTTGTAAACGATGCGACATTCATTATTAAAAATACTAAATCATGAGTTGAGAGAGCTAGGATTATATATTAATTTATTAAAATAATTATATGTGATTTTAGATCGATAATGATGCAGCTTTAATTTTCCTTTATGTTCATAGCTTAGTTTTAATGATTTTTTGTGGTGGTCATTTGGGTTGTGTGTGTTTTGGAGGTAGTGTTTGGGGTTGGGTTGGGTTGGGTTGGAGAGAGAGAGCGAGAGAAAAGGGGGAGGGGATAATTATTTATGTTATGACCTAGAGGGATGAAAAGTAAAAGTTACCAATCAAGAGATGTTGGCCATAAATAAAAATTTAGATGAGGACTTGTAGATTTTTTTTTCTATATTCCTTTTCTTTAAGGATTGAATCTTATTTTCTAGGCTTTTATTGGTGTGGGTTACTCATGGTGCATGCAAGCATTTGCAATGAAAGAGTAAACAGTTATTTTAGGATATATTTGGGTAAAGTTCAAAAACGTCACAAGGTGAACTATAGGATTAATAAAACCAGAGAAAAGTGGGTGTATTATCAGAATAAAAGTTAGTTTAGACCCCTTTTTTTCTCATAAGTCAAAGAAGTCATTGAACAATACATATAGTCCATACAATGAAATTTAGTTGATGGCGCATTAAATAAAAAACTTTTCAATTCTTCTTGTGGTTTCTCGATCTCTTTTTTTTCTTCTACTCCGGACAAGAATTGAAAAAGAGAACAATTGTTGGACCGTCGATTCGATCAATATGTTGCCTATGAAATCAGCCACCAATTATTGGATTGTCAGTTCTAGGAACATTACCTCAAAAATTAAAACATGTCTCGATTGATTTGGAATTAGAGACACACATAAAAGTCATTTTAAAATTCACCTGATTCAGTACGATCTCTATCTAAAATTGTGCGCAAATCAAATAAGTATAAAGACCAAAGAGGACAAAATTAGAGTTCAGTGATAAGAGGTTGGACAGTGAAGCTTACCTCTAATGTGAGTCGATGATCCAGAAGGCACGGCGGCCTTTACGGAATGTAGTCCATTAGTGTATCAGTTTTCACAGGAATAAGTTGCTCATCCCACCATACAAAATATAGGCATGAGGAATCACTGTCCCACTTAAACCTCATCAAGAAGAGCTAGGGTGGTCTTCCCGTCAATTACTAGCTATTTTTAATGTAATTCGATGGTTCAACGTTCGGTTAGCATAGAAACAGACGGAATGATAAATTACCGTTCCGAAGCTATTCATTCCACCGGAACAAATAAATAGTATCCATTGTTAATTAAAAATTTTCTGAATTTTGAGGATTCTTTGCACTCAAAGGCGAGATTTCGAGGATTCCTCAATTCGCAAAGGACAAGGTGCTATCCGACAGTTTCCCTTGCGATTCAAGTGCGGTTCTTCATCGTTTCGTTATCTCCGGATCATAGATCCATAAGGTATGATGATTCTAAACATCTAACTAGATGCATGCATGTCTTATGTAGATCGTAGTATGCCTCTAGGGTGTCCGCACATATGCTAAGATCATAGATTTGCATGTAGATTGTTTTGTAGAATTAAGTGTAATGAAACATACACCGTATCATCCCACCATACAAAATATAGGCATGAGGAATCACTGCCCAATTTGTTTCCTGTATAAAGAGGGAGAAGCTCTGCACTAGCTAACTTTAAAGATGTATGAATTCTATGTTTAGAACTAATTCAAAACCATAGTATTTATGATTTAAATATGGGCAAAAATAAATCTATTTAACACCTCTAGGTGATTCATGCACAGAATGATACAACTTCAGACGATTCTAGATGTTATTTGAGCCGCCCATCGGAGTCGGATTCGGAGCCGGAGCCAGAGCCGGAAGCCGGGGATTCGAGCGCTGCTGGCCGGCATCTGGTGTGATCATGGCCGATTGGGATGGGAGCCTCGGAGTTCTGCACGACACCCATTCGCTGGAGTTGATCTTGTGTCTGTTGGACGGGCTTGGGGAGTCGAATTCTCAGTATCAAAGAAGTAGCCTGCCACACAATCACCTGAAATTAGCAAAGACCAAATCTTTGTTAATTAAAAATTTCCTGAATTTTTTTTTCTGTATTTAATTTGTTCAACCAATTGAAAAGGGGCAGAGAAAGAAGATGGAAGAAAGAACCATGACCTTTGAGTCTCCACCAGCGTTGCCACCGACGCCGCAGGGGCTTCGCGTTGGAGGACTTGTCGTTCCCAGAGGTCTGAGGCATCTCAGGGCTCGTTCGCTGCCGCTCTGCCTCCGCTTCTCGTATCCCCTGCAGCATTATGGTCCGAGACCTTGGCCTCCTCCTGGGGGCACTCGTAGGAACTTGTGGCGAATCCATGGCAGCTGGCGGCTGACGGGATAATGCGATCAGCACCTCGGCGGCGATCTCGGGATTCTCTCGTGCTCGCTTGACCCAATTCCTGTCGTTGTCGTCCTCCATTGCCGGAATAGGGAGGGAGAATGAGAGAGAGAATAGGGTGTGAAGATGGTCGAAGAGAGATAGAGAGAGAGAGAGTGAGTGAGAGATTAGGGTTTGAAGTCGGCGAAGAGGTGGAGAGCGGGAGAGATAGAGCAGCTGGGTAATAAAACGATCGAATAGAGCCCTAACAATCTCCTAATATACGTGTGTTTTTGGCGGTCCATTTCCAGTGACCGTTGGGATCAAGTTACCGTTTGGAATTATACGAGAAACCATCATTAGTTGGTGCAAGTTCTCACTAAGATACACAGACTCCGCTCAAGCTTCTGGCATCTCTCACCCAAGGCGGGAGCATCACTATTGTGGCAAAGCCTGTGGGTGCAAATTTTTGCCAAAAGCCCTGCATGGGACCCACTAGTCTTGCCTAGATAGTCCTCAGAGACGATGACGAGACCCACCAGCCCTGCCTGGGGGTCCACAGAGATGACGACGGGACCTACCAGCCCTACCTGAGGGGTCTTCAGAGACAACGACGGGACCCACCAATCCTGCTTGGGGGGATCACAGAGACGATGACGGGACCCACCAGCCCTTCCTGGGGGGTCCACAGAGACAATGACGGGACCCACCAACCCCGCTGTGATCCAGACGACAATTGTGGCAACCGCCCCTACCGCGGTTCCTTTCCAGAAAACTCTATAAATAGCAGAACCGACGAGTGTAATAGATCAGATATCTAATTTCTTAATCGGACTTTCGAAAATCCAGCGCTCTGACATCCCAACCCTTCGATCTCTTTTCGAAGAGCGACAAGTGACACTCGGCCTGTCGAGGTCACTTCGACCCAAGTATTAGTGAATTCAGGTTGCTCCTTACAGCACGGAGACGTAGGCTTCGGCTGAACTCGGAGATCACATCTCGTGTCAACTCTCAACTGATCTCTCTCAACTTATCTATTTTTAATATAAACCAACAACCTTTCGACTACTTCAAAACGCTCGATCAGATTTTTGACTCGACTCGATTGACTGGTTGGGCGGAGTCTTCGGGTCGGCACGGAGATCATCCCCCATAGTTTGGTGCCGTCTTTGGGATCGTTCGAAAAACTCAGCTCGCTCGACAACATCGGATTGGTTGAGCAGATAACCGATAATGATAATCATACTTCCCGGCCCCCTCGGTTGAGTAGACAACCGATTAGACACTAGCGATCTGGTTGCTTCCTTCACTTTCTCTGAATGTCGAAGACATGGCATCAGAAACATCCAGAGGGAAGTAACACTCAAAGTAATCAACCTCATCCAGAAACTAGATCGATGAATCAACGACTCAACTTCGGGTTCCCTCTTGCTCACCTCGAGATAACAGCTCATTCTGGAAATAGGAGATCGATTGACCGATCGATCCCTCCGCCACTTCGACTGTCTGTCGGGCAAACCACTCATGTTCCAACGAAAGATCCTTCACCAACTTACCAAATCTTGGCACTCGACTTCCAGCTGCTGCAGTTGGCAAAACAAAACACCACTCTCACTGCTGAGAGGGACGCTATCAAGAAAGCAGGGTCGTTCTTCCCATCCCTTCCACCAATGAAGGAGCCGGTCCACCACGCTAACCCATCCACTCTGAACAACGGAGGTCTTTGGGCCATGCAACCCCAAGAGAGGAGTCGTCATGAGCCAACCCCCTCGGCCGCAACTATGTTAGGTAGGCACAGGCGAAAACCCAACCTGCGAGTGAGGTATCAGATGAAAGAGTCCATGTCGAAAGGCCGGTCCTCTCCATCCCTCCCCCTCCATCGAGACTCTCAAATCGAACTTCATCAATGGAGTTACCCGGCAGCAATTCAAGGTAGAGACCAAGACCCCTTAATCTTGCCCCTGGACCAACAACAAGGTCGGGGACTCGATCGTAGGGAAGGATATTCTTCGGTCGGACCCCTCCATCGAAACCTGCTTTAAGTGCCTTTCCCGAAGAACTGGAGATCTCCAACTCTACCGAAGTTCAATTGCCTCAAGGGGGATCCAGCTCTTCACATTCTTGCGTTAAAACAAGCTTTGACGCCACATGATGAAGAGAACAATATACTCTGTCGCACCTTCGCCGGCAGCCTTGACAAGCATTCTCTCGATTGGTATAAGGACCTCTGCCCTGAATCGGTTACCCAGGTTGAAGTCCTTGCCAACCACTTTGTCCAGCATTATCAACTCAACCTCAAACTGGAGAAGCTTGATTCTCTTTATCGATTGAGGATGGGAGCCGATGAGAGTCTTCGTAACTTCACGCGAAGATTCCGCAACGAGCATGCCACTCTCTCTGGACGACATCTTGATGACGAAGCCATCATATTGGCCTTCCAAAAGACTCTATGCTTCGATTTGCACATCTACAATGACTTCATCCGCAATCCTCCGCCTTCCCTCGGCGCGATGTTCGATCGTATCCAACGGGAGATAGAGGTCGAAGACGACCAAATAGCCCGAAAGGGATGCAAATCTAGACGATGACCTATTGAAAGGAAAGCACCGAAGCATATGGCCAAAGCCCACAATGCATAGGTACCAGCACCTCCACTTGCCAAGCGACCAAGAGAGGATGGTCGCGGATCGCCCCCGAAGAAAACGATGTTCACCAATTGGACCCTTCCGATCGAGCAAATTCTGGATCAAATTCATCACGAAGAATTCCTTCGGCGGCAGAACCCTCTGTAATCGGATACTAAACTTACTACCGACATATCTGTATATTGCGACTTTCATCGCAGCCACGGTCATCCGACTACTCGATGCTTCCGACTAAAGTATCATTTGGAGGATTTGTTGAGTAAAGGCCATCTCCAAGAGTTTGTCAAGAACGGACAAGATCAACGTCAACCCTCTTCAACAAAAGGGAAGGAAGTTTGTTGGATCCGTCGTATCTCCGCTCGCTCATCGCCAGTCCTCATGAGGGCCAACATATTTGGCATCTATAGAGTATTGCACCATCAAATACTGACCGGGAAGAAAGTCGATCGGCAAGTTTGACGCATCTTCAATGTTCGCTCGGCAGTAAACAAAGAAGACTGTTGGGTTGTGAAACCCATCAAAGGCCTAGCATGGCCATTTATTGTCTTCAACGACTCGGACCTTCAAGGAGTGCATACTCCACATCGAGATCCCTTGGTCCTGCGGCTCATCATCGACAAAAGTGCCATTAACCAGATCCTTATCGACACCGGCAGTTCAATTGACATTATGTTCTCAAATTGCTTTAACCGTCTGGGGCATAACTATTCAAGCCTCGACGTCGTCCCCATATTACTGGCTTCAATGGCGAGCAAAGCATGACCATGGGGAAATCAAGATTTACCTTGGACCTCAACAGAGAGACTCGAGTTTTTGCAACCTTTCTTCCACCAGGTCAATATCGTATTCTCCTCACACTACCAACTCCTCAAATTTGCAACGAGAGAAGGCATTATCTGTATTTGGGGTGATCAACAGGCCGGACGATCTTGCGAATTCGTCGCAGTAAAGGCGACCACAGAAAGAATATCGCACCACAAAAGTGTCAAAGAGATGAAACTGACCCTTCTACGAGCTAGCAACCAAAGGAGCCCCTATTGTCAGAACCTCCATCTGTCGAGTAGGAGGCTTCACCTTCAATCGAAGAGATCACCCGAGTAAGCATAAGCAATAGTGATCTCCTTCGAGAGATATTCATCGGTACCAGTCTCAGCGACATAGAAGCGTGAGGCATGGCATCCTTCCTCCAGTTCAACATCATTGTTTTTGCATGGGACTTCGAAGACATGCCCGGGATCAATCCGGATGACGCATGCCATCGATTTGCCATCAAACAAGGAGTGAAACCTGTCAAGCAAAAACTCCGAACGATCTGGCCAGAGCATCTGGCTGCAGTTCAAGAGGACATCAACAAGTTGCTCACGACAGGCTTCATTCATGAAGTAGAGTACCTAACTTAGATCTCCAATATCGTCTCAGTTCCTAAGAAGAACGGAAAGATCAGAGTCTGCATCTACTTCACCAACCTCAATAAGGTTTGCCCCAAAAACTCATTTCCCATGCCAAGAATAGACAGGCTTGTCTACGCCACTACTGGCCACGAGCTCCTGTCCTTCATGGATGATTATTCGAGGTACAACCAGATTCCTCTATATACTGACGATCAAGAGAAAACATGCTTCGTGACAGATAGGGGCCTCGACTACTACAATGTCATGCCCTTTAGCCACAAGAATGCTGGATCTACTTATCAGTGGCTGGTCACGAAGATGTTCGAATAGCAAATTGATCGCAACACTGAAGTCTATGTCGACAATCTCCTCACCAAGAGCCTCAGTCA
The DNA here is from genome assembly GCA_947650365.1 of Chamaelirium japonicum. Classification (NCBI taxonomy): domain Eukaryota; kingdom Viridiplantae; phylum Streptophyta; class Magnoliopsida; order Liliales; family Melanthiaceae; genus Chamaelirium; species Chamaelirium japonicum. Next base: position 71,307,340 of record OX393553.1, on the reverse strand, counting down.
TGAGAATCATCTCTTTGATATTGTTGAAACATTCCAGGTCCTCAGAAATTATCACTTGAAACTAAATCCGGCTAAGTGTGCCTTCGGAGTTCAATCGGGTAAATTCCTAGGTTATCTGGTGACCAGAAGGGGCATTGAAGCGAATCCCGATCAAATTCAAGAAATCCTCAAAATGTCATCGCCCTCCAATCGGAAGGAGGTGCAACGCTTCACAGGAAGACTAGCGGCCCTTAACCGATTCATCTCTAAATCTTCTGACAAGTGCAAGCCCCTTTTTGATAAATTACGAAAAGCAGACACATCAGGGTGGAATGCAACTTACGAGCAAGCCTTCCCAAGTGTCAAATACTATCTCGCTCGAGCTCCTATCCTGATGGCCCCATTATCGAAAGAGAACCTCTGGCTCTATCTTGCTGTCACTGATCAAGCCATCAACACAGTCCTTGTCAGTAGAAGAGAAAGCATTGATCGCGCCGTCTACTACATCAACCATACTCTCCTTTCGGCAGAGACTCGATATTTGAAGATCGAAAAAGTTACATTGGCTCCACTAACAGCATTGCAGTGACTCTGACCCTACTTTGTTTCTCACTTGATCATGATCGTCTCGAAACATCCACTCAAAGACATCCTCAATAAGGCAGGTCAAGCTGGTTGGATGACTAAGTGGCTGATCGAGATGAGTTCCCTCGGTATTCACTTCGAACCTCGTATCTCTGTCAAGGGGCAAGCTATTACTGACTTCCCTGTAGAGAATCCCTTCACCTTGGAGGATGACCTCGAGATGCATCTCGACGACAGTGACGAATCTCATCTCAATCTAAGTCCTGCGACCTTCAATCTGAGCCCTGAGGCTCCTACTACTTCACCTGCTCGATGGAAGCTCTATGCTGACGAACTTTCAAGCACGATCGGTTTGGAAATTGGGATAGCCTGATATCCTTCAAACTCGACCATCTTCAAAAGGCAATTCTCCTCGGATTTAACGCTACCAACAACGAAGCTGAGTACGAAGTGCTCATTTCTGGGTTAAAGATTGCCGAGACAGTGGGGGTAGATTATCTCACTGTATACAGTGATTTTCAGTTAGTGATTAGACAGATCAACAGAGACTATATAGCATGAGGAGAGAGGATGCAACATTATCTAGCTCTGGTGCAGCATCACCGATAATGATTCTCTGATATCGAATTCGTTCAAATTCCAAGGGTAGAAAATTGGGAAGCCGATGTGTTGGATGTAAATCCATGGTAGAGGCTCGCAGCGGAAATGATTTTGCGGTCGAAAGACCGTTCATGGTGCATGTTACACGATTTAAACTTTCATCGAAACTAATCTATATATGTGTGCATGTGTATGCACGTGAATCGAACACCCTAACGGCAATCTAGCATAATGATTAACTAGCATGCATGCAAATCATAATGCTCGCTAGATCTACATGTTAGATTATACATACCTTTCATACGGATCTTTTAACCGCAGAGAATTATCTTCTTTGTTGATGGAGACAGAAGATCGTTCGCGAAGATGCCGATGGTATGAATGGAGACGTTGTCTTCTTGTTTACCCGATCTCACACGATACACGGAACGTCGGTCTCAGATCTCTGAGTGCCTCCGAAGAATGACCCTTCTCCTTCTTCAGAACTCCACGCAAGGAAGACGAAGTTGCAAGCGAGAAACGGGAGAGAGATTAGGGAGAGAACTAGAGAGATGAGAGAGGGAGGGGGTTCGGTTTTTTGGCATCCATATGGCCGGCCCCATATAGTCCCTTATATAGGGCCGGCCTACCCCCTTGGATAAGAATCCAAGGGGATAAAGACCTCCCATAATTATCTCTCCATTATCGCCCTTTTATCTCTTATTATATTTATCCCTTTTTCCACTTTTTAGGGCTCATTTTTGACCAATTCAAACCCTTATCCCTATCTATATGGCCGGCCCTATAAATGAGGGATTCTCATCCCTACAACATAGGGCCGGCCCTAGCAAGGTCTCTCACTGCTAGGGTCGGCCATGAGTGAGGTTCGGTAGAGTGAGATTTTTACCAAAATGCCCTGACGCCTCATTTTGACCATTTCTAGCGTGCGAGACCTAACGGCCATTACTTAAGTGATTTCTAGTAGTTACCTTACTATTAACTGAGGCCACCGGAGGGTGCCTCTAGCAAAGTCAGCTAGTCAACTCACAACATACACCAGTGCATCGCACCTATGCAGCGAAGTTCACTTATGGCTAGGGATTACTACCTGCGCATCTGTACTAGTCTCGGGCATACCCCTTAGTACTCGCATGTAGTTACGCATCTACCGTGCTCTAGTGCCAAGCACACATGGAGCGTATACTTCTTTCGTTCTCTTAGTGCTTAAGGTGTTCTGAGTAGATGGTTTAAGAACCGTACATAATATTGATAAGGTGGAACCATCAGGGACCGGGGTTCATGGCTTCCAACTCAAGCTCGATCGACACACTACCCGAGTGTACCATCGATCCTCTGAGCTCGAGTTAACCTGCATAGCCACCCAGAGTGCGACGCAGGCTGCACTCCAATTCACCCAGACTTACTATGTTCTCCATCATACCCCTACTCTCCGCTTAGTAGTGGTAAACACGTCGTCCCTCCACTTGATGCCATGATTCACTTCAAGCGGTGGAGACTACCGTCAGACTCGAATGATCATATGACTTGGTTCCTTCCAAGTTGACCTATACATCGTACCATCTGATTACCCCGTCGAGTAATCGAACCCGGTCAACAATCAAACTGGTGACCACCAGGCCTTGGTTTGGTACAGTATAAGTCACACCAAGGAACGCACCTCCCTTCAGGGGTGTGGATGGCCTGCAGGATTGGCACGCTAATGCAACGCCAGCCGGGTAACCCAGTACACCGTTGTTTTGGATCACTTCATATGGATCCTCATACATTGGTGCGCCAAAGCACCACGCAACTGGTTAGTCCATCAGTCGTGGTTCCTCAGGGTTTAGGACCGTTTTACCCTAAGCAGAAACACGGCTTAGTGTACCAGTGTCTGCTCACTGATCTGTACACCGTGTTAGTTCCGTTCAGCCACAGACGCTGTGCCTGGTGATAACCATAGTGAAGACTTCCCATGAACTGTCATCGCCAATAGCTTATCATGATGAGGCGACCAACCTGATCATAGCTGCGAACTTATTTAGATTATATAGAACCAATCCACTCAGTCTTCATCTCAGTGGACTACCATATAACCAAGGCTCTCTGTTCTTAAAAGAACACGTAACTATGTTACGTACCTATATGCATCTCATATAATAACTATCAATCTTTATTAGACCAAAACATAAAGTTTTACAAGCTTAGAACACATCAATTCTAACAATCTCCCACTTGGTCTAGTGTAGCAAAACGGTTTTGACTCCCATCGCTCCACATGTCGCTCGAATGCCTAGATAGGTATTGCCTTGGTGAAAGGATCAGCAACATTATCTGTAGATGCAATCTGTGTCACCACTACTCGCCCTTGCTTTTGAAACTGTTGAATCAAGTGGAATTTGCGCTCGATGTGATTCCCCTTTTGGTGATGTCTTGGCTCCTTTGCTTGTGCTACCGCCCCACTATTATCGTAGTAAAGCACAATAGGTAACTGGGCCTCTGGTACGCACCTCAAATCCATAAGGAATTTTTTGAGTCATACTGCCTCTTTGGTTGCCTCGCACGCTGTAACGTACTCAGCCTCGGTGGTAGAGTCCGCGATGCATTTCTGCTTCACACTTTGCCAACTAACCACTGCTCCTAACATAAACACAAAACCTCATATCGATTTTCTGGATTTCAAATCTGACATAAAGTTAGAATCTGTATATCCAATCGGTATCAGTTCTTGTGTTGTGTAAACCAACTCATAGTCCCTTGTTCTACGAAGGTACTTGAGTATACACTTCACAGCTGTCCAGTGATCTGGACCCGGATTCGACTGAAACCGACCCATCATGCCTACTGCGAAACAGATATCTGGCCTTGTACAATGCATAGCATACATTAGACTACCTAATGCCGAAGATAAGGTATCTTTTGTATTTCTGATTTCTCTCCAGGTGTCTTAGGACATTGATCCTTAGACAGTTTTACGCCATATTTAAATGGCACAAAACCCTTCTTGGCGTTTTGCATGTCAAACCTAGCCATAACCTTATATATATACGCGGCCTATGACAACGAGAGAATCATGTTCTGGCGATCTCGTGTTACCTTGATCCCCAAAACATAACTCACTTCACCTAGGTCTTTCATATCGAACTGTGTTGACAACCAGACCTTTACCGTTGATAATGTTCCAACATCATTCCCAATGAGCAGAATATCGTCTACGTAAAGTATTAAATATACCACTGTAGTCTTATCACTCCTCTTGTATACACATGGTTCATCTTCGTTTTGAGTAAATCCATATGACTGGATTGCCTGATCAAAACGAATGTTCCAACTTCTAGATGCTTGCTTTAGTCCATAAATGGACTTCTGCAACTTGTAGACTAGATGTTCCTGACCCTCTGACTCAAAAACTGGTGGCTGCATCATATAAATATCTTCTTCCAAATTTCCATTGAGGAATACTGTATTGACATCCATTTGCCAGATCTCCCAGTTATAATGGGCTGCAATGGATAGGAGGATCCGAATAGACTTTATCATAGCTACCAGCGAGAAGGTTTCGTCAAAGTCGATTCCTTCTCTCTGGGTATAACCCTTGGCAACTAATCTAGCTTTATAAGTCTCAATTGTACCATCAGATCCTCTCTTCTTCTTATACACCCACTTACACCCAATAGGTTTAATATTGGATGATGGTGTAACAAGAGTCCAGACTACGTTATGGGACATTGATGCAATTTCTGCCTCCATAGCTTTTTGCCAGTCAGAGCTGTCAGAAGCTCCCACTGCCTCATCGTAGCTTAGTGGGTCATCCTCCTGACCTTCTGGATCAACCAATAAGGTTTCTTCATAGTATCTGTCAGGAGCTCTGATGCTTCTCCTACTATGACGATGTGGTGGTAATATTACAGGATGAATAGGTTCTGCAGTTTCTGGTATATTAGTGTCTGTGATGTTAGCTCTCACTTTGCTTTTAGATGCGCTATCTGTACTAGTACCCAGCAGCTCATCCAGAACTACCTTACTAGCAGGTTTATGGACCATAATATAATCATGTTCTAGAAAAATGGCATTCGTTGAAACGATTACCTTCTTTTCCTCAAGATCATAAAATAGTCCACCTTTAGTTTCTTTGGGATACCCTACAAACAGACATGCTTTGGACTTTGGCTCCATCTTTTCCCTCTTGTCTATCCGCACATGTGCAGGACATCCCCATATTCTGAAATGCTGTAGTGTTGGCTTTTTCCTTGACTACAGTTCTCTAGGGGTCTGAGGCACTGATTTAGACGGAACGTGGTTCAGAACATATGCTGCTATCTGAAGGGCATATCCCCAAAAGGTCGTTGGTAAACAGACATAACTCATCATGCTGCGAACCATATCCAACAAGGTTTGATTCCTTCTCTCAGAGACTCTATTCTGTTGTGGGGTACCTGGATCAGTTAACTGGGATGTTATCCCATGCTCTACCAAATACCCAAGGAACTCGTCAGATAGGTATTCACCTCCTCGATCAGATCGAAGGGTTTTTATATATTTACCTGTCTGCTTTTCTACTTCAGCCCTGAACTCTTTGAACATGTCAAAGGATTCTGACTTCCAATGCATCAGGTAAATATAACCATATCTTGAGTAATCATCAGTAAAAGTGATGAAGTACTCATGGCCTCCTATCGCCTTGACGCTCATGGGTCCACATACATCTGAATGGATTAACTCCAATACCTTAGTAGCTCGCACTTCTTTGCCTTTGAAGGCCCTCTTGGTCATCTTTTCTTCCAGGCAGGATTCACAGGTGGAAAGGATCTCCATAGGATCTGCTTCCAGAAGCCCAGCCTTTACCAACCTATGGATCCTGTCTAAGGCAATATGCCTAAGCCGTAAGTGCCATAATTGGGTTAAATTCTCCGAAGGTTTCTTACGTTTAAATGAATTAACATTAAATACTGAAGTTATTATGTTATCCTTTTCAAATTTAAGACTGACAATATAGAGATGATTCTGAACCATTCCTCTTATTATAAAAGTTCCATTCAGCTTAAACAATACACCAGAAGCATCAAAATAAACTGAATAACCTTTATTAACTAAAGAAGAAACATAAATTAAGTTACGTCTCAAGGACGGTACATAAAAAATATCTCTAAGAGTCAAAATCTTATTATTCGAAAAACTAAGATTAACATCTCCAATAGCTTTAGCAGCAACCACGGCCTCAGTCCCTATGCTTAAGGCCATCTCTCCATCAAGCAACCTTCTGCTTTCCCGAAACCCCTAAAGAGAGTTACAGGCATGGTTAGTGGATCCAGAATCCACAATCCAACTAGCAAAAGAACTATTACTCGAAAGAAATGATTCAACAACTAAGAGTTGTAGATAACCTTCACCAGCATTCTGAGGCTTCTTGCAGTCCTTCTTCCAATAACCCTTCTGGCCACACCGAAAACACTTTGTGCCCGGTTTTTTTGATTCTCCAGACCCAGAGGCACCAGTAGAGTCCTACACAGGCACTGACTTAGGTTTTTTCTTATGTTTCTTGCCCTGAGGTTTACCAGACTTTTGAAGGATCTGCGTTGCACGTGAAGTGCTTCGCCCTTCTGCTTGAAGCCATCCTCAGCTGCCTGGAGAGCTCCCAGAAGCTCTGCATTTGTCATAGCCAACTTGTTTAACTTAAAGTTGGTGACAAAGCCTTCAAAGGCTCCAGACAGTGATGAGAGGAAGATGTCTGTCATCACCTCGCCATCTAGCACAATGTCCATGGTAGCTAGTTCGTTCTGGAACCCAAACATTTTCATCATGTGTTCCCGAACCAGCGTCCCATTAGACATCTTGGTGCCGACGAGTTTCTTGATGGTAAGGTATCGCGTAACGTGATTGTGACCTCAAACATTTCCTTCAAATATAACATCATGTCAGAAGTGTCGGGCATCTCCTCGACCTGCTTCTGTAGAGTTGTTTGCAAGGATGCTATAATATAGCATTTATATATTTCATTAGATTCCTTCCAATCAGTGAAAGCCTTTAACTGTGCCTCTGTGGCATCGGGTCCTGGCAAATCCGGCTCAAGGTCATTCAGGACTGTCATGTGTTTACCAATCCTTAAGACCAGGTACAGGTTGCGCTTCCAGTCCTCATAGTTGGGACCGGTAAGTTTGTGGTCATTTAGGATAGCGGACAGGGGTTCTAACTTGGTTATCTGAAAATAAAAGGTTGAACAATAAGAATGCATGGAAACTTATTTTATGGATTTTTAAAACAAGCTAATTATATCCATATGTCAACGCTACCCTCAAGCGAAGCCATCTCTATGGATTAATTAACCATGTATGTAAGATCTCGGAGTAGGCTACACCTGTCCTAGGGGGCACTGTGCAAGTCTTCTGCTTACACGGGTCTTTCCCTTGACCCTATCCAAATCTGCCAACTAAGGGCTTTGATGGACCATGGTTATCTTTTGGCCAGTACCACGTGATCACCGTTGTCTTCGCAACGAATACCTCACGTGTACTTAGGATGCTTACCCACGAGCTTAGGTAATTACGGCAAGTGAATTCTAATGGCCCCCACGAGGGTGAGTAAAGCCTGAACACTTGGCACCGTAACTGCCATATCCCGAAAAAGATCACTAAGTAGCTTGGCATAGAAAAGACACAGCTCTCACCCGAGGGGGTTGTTGAGGTATGCCCTTCCACCCGAGCACGAAGTGATTAGCCGTGGAGGCTAGAGGATCTCTAAAAGTCCTCTCTTACGTCCCTTATATATTATGAGGGTTATTTTGCGAGTATGAATTTATGCAAATGCAAAGGTAGCGACCTCCTATATACTAGACCCTGGTCACACCATGCTCCCACTAGCGTTCAAGCCCTTCGCCTAGCATTAATCATTCTCGGAATATCATAGTCCCTGCCTCAAGTGGATTTCTCCATTCAAGGGTCACATTACATATTCCGAGAATATCGATGCTCTACAAAATTGGTTATCACGCTAATACTCTGGAGCTTAGCCTAGAGTCAGACTCACTGGAAAGGACTCCCACTAGACATGGCGCCTCGCTTATAAATTTGACAATTGATGTTCAATGAATCTCCATCTTATCTTTGATTTCGATGCTGGCCAAATAGGCACACCCGACTAGTCAGGTGTTGACCTAATGGTGGCATAACCATATGTGATGGGATCCCACTAACATCAAAAGTTAACTAAATAATAGGCGTCATCTAGCGGGATCCTATCCTCAAACAGTCGCTTGGACCGGAGGGGAAAGGCATCCCTCTGAAAACTGATAATCACATTATCTCATCGGGGTTCGATATGAAGCATAAAGAACTAATAAAGAAAGCAACCATAAAGACTGAAATTAAGTTCAGGGTCCGACCCCTGAACCTAATTAGCATAGCGCAGGCCTCTAGCTTTCTTCGCAAGGTTCCTCAGTCTGGCTCCTCCTTCGCGCTCACGAACACTTTGTCGGATCGTCTTCATCCTCCAGGGTTCCGCTCACGCTCCCGATGGTGGATTTCTTTGGCACATCTTTCTCCTCAATCTATAACCGAAAAAGTCTAGTACGCTTCGAGCAAGTACTCGCTTGTACACAATTTCCTAGAAAGAGAAGAAAACATACCTAGGAAAAAGGCCATGGGAACCGAGGATGGTCAACCCCCATCACTCGCCCAATCGACGGCTCTATTACATATCCACACACAGAGAGCAAATCCAAACAATGGCTAACTCAGGGTCCGACCCCCGGTAGCAAGCACAAACACAGATCTAGATTTTATAGTGGCGCCCTACAAGAACGATTCATAGAACAAGCACAATCTATATACATATGCATGATCTAAGCATAAGAACCCTGATGATCTCACGCATTCATCATGCGCACACATGTTGGTTTCATGAAAAATCGTGAAACGCACACCACTAATGCGGCTCTGATATCAATTGTTGGACATAAATTCATGGTAGAGGCTCGCAGCGAAAATGATTTTGCGGTCGAAAGACCGTTCATTGTGCACGTTACACGATTTAAACTTTCATCGAAACTAATCTACATATGTGTGCATGTGTATACACATGAATCGAACACCCTAATGGCAATCTAGCGTAATGATTAACTAGCATGCATGCAAATCATAATGCTCGCTAGATCTACATGTTATATTACACATACCTTCTGTACGAATCTTTTAACCGACGAGAATTATCTTCTTTGTCGATGGAGATGGAAGATCGTTCGCGAAGATGCCGATAGTACGAATGAAGACGTTGCCTTCTTGTTCACCCGATCTCACACGATGCACGGAACGTCACTCTCAGATTTCTGAGTGCCTCCGAAGAACGACCCTTCTCCTTGTTCAGAACTCCACGCGAGGAAGATGAAGTTGCAGGCGAGAAACGGGAGAGAGATTAGGGAGAGAACTAGAGAGATGAGAGAGGGAGAGGGTTTGATTTTTTGGCATCCATATGGCCAGCCCCATATAGTCCCTTATATAGGGCCGGCCTACCCCCTTGGATAAGGATCTAAGGGGATAAAGACCTCCCACAATTATCTCTCCATTATCGCCATTTTATCTCTTCTTCTATTTATCCATTTTCCTACTTTTTAGGGCTCGATTTTGACCAATTCAAACCCTTATCCCTATCTATATGGCCGGCCCTATAGATGAGGGATTCTTATCCCTACAACATAGGGCCGGCCCTAGCAAGGTATCCCACAGCTAGGGTCGGCCATGAGTGAGGTCCGACAGAGTAAGGTTTTTACCAAAACACCCTGACGCCTCATTTTGACCATTTCTAGCGTGCGAGACCTAACGGCCATTACTTAAGTGATTTCTACTAGTTACCTTACTATTAACTGAGGCCACCGGAGGGTGCCTCTAGCAAAGTCAACTAGTCAAATCACAACATACACCGGTGCATCATACCTATGCAGCGAAGTTCACTTATGGCTAGGGATTACTACCTGCGCATCTATACTAGTCTCGGGCATACCCCTTAGTACTCGCATGTAGTTATGCATCTACCGTGCTCTAGTTCCAAGCACACACGGAGCGTATACTTCTTTCTTCCTCTTAGTCCTTAAGGTGTTCCAAGGAGATGGTTCAAGAACCGTACATAATATTGATAAGGTGGAACCATCAGGGATCGGGGTTCATGGCTTCCAACTCAAGCTCGATCGACACACTACCCGAGTGTACCATCGATCCTCTGAGCTCGAGTTAACCTGCGTAGCCACCCAAAGTGCGACGCAGGCTGCACTCCAATTCACCCAGACTTGCTATATTCTCCATCATACCCCTGCTCTCCACTTAGTAGTGGTAAACACGTTGTCCCTCCACTTGATGTCATGATTCACTTCGAGCGGTGGAGACTACCGTCAGACTCGAATGATCATATGACTTAGTTCCTTCCAGGTTGACCTATACATCGTACCATCTGATTACCCCGTCGAGTAATCGAACCCGGTCAACAGTCAAACTGGTGACCACCAGGCCTGGGTTTGGTACAGTGTAACTCACACTAAGGAACACACCTCCCTTCAGGGGTGTGGATGGCCTGCAGGAGTGGCATGCTAATGCAACGCCAGCCGGGTAACCCAGTACACCGTGGTTTTGGATCACTGCATATGGATCCTCACACATTGGTGCGCCAAAGCACCACGCAACTGGTTAGTCCATCAGTCGTGGTTCCTCAAGGTTTAGGACCGTTTTACCCTAAGCAGAAACATGGCTTAGTATACCAGTGTCTGCTCACTGATCTGTACACCGTGTTAGTTCCGTTCAGCCACAAACACTGTGCCTGGTGGTGACCATGATGAAGACTTCCCATGAATTGTCATCGCTAACAGCTTATCATGATGAGGCGACCAACCTGATCATAGCTACAAACTTATTTAGATTATATGGGAGCAATCCACTCAGTTTTCATCTCAGTGGATTACCATATAACCATGGCTCTCTGTTCTTAAAAGAACACGTAACTATGTTACGTACCTATATGCATCTCATATAATAACTATCAATCTTTATTAGACCAAAACATAAAGTTTTACAAGCTTAGAACACATCAATTCTAACACGATGCCCTTACCAATGCTGCCTCAATACTCGGAGATCCTAGCAGAGAAAGTCAAATTCAAATTGACTATCAAGAGTTGCCTAAAGCTACCATCGGACAACAACTTATTGCCACGACAAATGGCTGTAGGAGTTGGAGACACCCAACCTTCACTTTTGCCTTAGCTAATGGATATTTAGATTGGAGACAACCAATCCTTGACTTCTTAAAATAGGGAAGAATGCCTAAAGATCTGATCCAAGACAAAAAACTTTTAAAGAAGCTTCTGTTCTATAGTCTCTGAGAAGAAAATCTCTACTTCAAATCACATGGCGGGGTGCTTCTCAAATGTGTTAGTCCTGGGCAAATAGAAATAATCTTAGCCGACATATATTCTGGAGCATGTGGCAACCATTCTGGCGGAAGATCCCTCAAAGCCAAAGCTAAACTCCAGGGCTACTATTGGCCAACCATGGCGAAGGACGCTCATTAGTTCGTTCGAAGAGGCGAGCCCTGTCAATGACACGCGCGGGCGATTCATCTCCCAAAAAATGGACTTCATCCTTTGACGAGTCCATGGCCTTTCCTTCAATGGTCATTGGACTTCCTAGGCCCGTTCCATCACCAAGCAAGAAGAAGTACTTGTTGCTGGCCATCAACTACTTTCCCAAGTGGGTTGAGGCCATGCCACTCTTCTGCGATACCAATGACAAGGTTATTAAATTCATCAGACATAACATCTTCTCTATGTTTGGCACACCTCAAGTACTTATCGCTGACAACAGAGCTCAATTCGATTCAGATAAATTTTGAGAGTTATGTTTAAACTATGGGATCAAACTCTTCTATTCTTTGTCCATGCTAGTTCTACGCATTTAAATGGCTAGATGAATAGTTTTGATGTTTGTAATACAGCACAACTCTTAACTGGCAGATCGACCAACACTTTGGGTGTTTGTGTTACGACACAACCCCTCACAGGCAGAAATAAATAATTTTGATGTTGTGATGCAGCGCAACTCTTAACTGGCAGATCAACCAACAGTTTGGGTGTTTGTGTTGCGACACAACCCCTCACAGGCAGAAATAAACAGTTTGGGTGTTGAGATACGGCGCAACTCTTAACTGACAAATCAATAAATAGCTCGGGTGCTTGTGTTGCGACACAACCCCTAGTTGGCAGAAATATTCATTCACTCATTCAATACAAGACATCAACCATTCAATGCACAACATTCATTATCAAAGAGACATTTTCATTCTAAACATCCAAAAAATTTCTATCATTCAAAATGCAGGTACAAAAAATCAGATACATCAAGGTTTAGACACACTCGGCGCCCAAGATCTATCTCCTTATGAATTACCGTGGGCCTTCCTTCCCATGGAAGCCTTCAAAGATTGGGCGTCGCTGCTCTGAGCTAGCCTAAGAGCTTCCACTGCCTTTTCTACCGTCGATTTGTAACTCGCCAAGTTGACATCCAGCTGCTCGATCTCGAGTGAGTGGGCCACTTCTTTTTCAGCAGCAGCAGCCTTTAGTTGTTTGATCTCTTCATTACACTTGAAGGCGAGCTCCTCCATCTTGAAAAAGCGATTCCTCAGGCTTTGAAGATCTTTATTCGCTGCTACAAATTCAGCCTCCATCTTCTTCTTCATATACTCTTCCTTGCGGGTTGACTGCTGACTCGAGGATAGCTCCGCCGATAACTTCATCCTCTTATCGTTAGCCTCCTACAAGAAGGCATTCAATTTGCCTATCTCGGCTGCAGTCTCCCTCTCGCCAGCATTCTTAAAGAGCCTGTTGTTTAACTTCAGCAAGGTAGACATCTGCATATCAACAGAAACAAGTTAGAGACAAATCAGATGAAGTATAGCCAAAGACAAAATCGAATTACTCACCATCACTTCGATCCTATTCGACGACTTTTCAAGAGTCGCGTCGGGCAGGTTGCACAATTTCCTCAATGCCCCCATGGAACAGTTGATGTCCACCTCACCCAAGTCCCGCAACATAGGTTGTGGACTACCGGGCGCACCTACATGCAAACCATTCAGGTGTACAGAGACATACATAATCCAATTCAACTAAAGTGAAGGGAGGAGTTAGAATTTACCTCTGTCGCTGAAGCCTCCCTGCGAGCATGGGACAGATCCCTTCCCTCTATCCAATCCCTTCCCCTTAGGGGTGGGAGTTTTCTTCACCGGGATTGGGATCGGACTATGCCGACCCTGCTCCTGCTCTGGTACCTTTATCCCAGGGATTGGGAATGGATCGGCCTAGTCCTTCTCACCTAGACCCTCGTCCCCCTTCGGATCAGCGGAGGGGAGCGGGGGGATGTTGAGAGGCATCGAAGCCCCTCCTTCATCGGGCATTTCGTCTGCCCCCTGGTGGAGGGCAGACATCAGAGCGGCGACCTTGGCGGCAACCTTGACTACGTCGCTTCTAGGAGCTAGCTGGGGCTTGTCAACCTCCGGGCCTCCATTGCTTTCTCTTATCGATGCCTGCCTCGTCGAGGCATTACCCTAGTGGTAGCCTTCGGGCGCAAATTGGGATATAGGCATCGGGTTGAGTATAACCTCGCTCCCAGTGTATTTCACTATGCGGGTAGGACATTTCAGAGTCTTGAAATGATAGACTAACAACACTTTCTTGCCGTTATCTGTCGTATCGAGCTCGTCCTCCATCTGTCGAGCCTTAGCCTCATCGATGGGAGGCACCTAGCCCGCGCTTGGCGGGGTAGGGGGCACATCGCCCTGATCCCTCGTCCCTTCCCCTTTACCTCCTTCTTCCTCCTCCTCCTCACCATCTTCTTCTTCTTCCTCCTCCTCTTTTTCTTCCTTCTCTTCCTCTTCTTTTTCTTTCTCTCCTTCTTCCTCTTCCTCTTATCCTTCATCCTCGTCCTCGTGCTGCTGCTCCTTCCCTTTCTCTTCCACCTCCTCCTCAACCCCCTTCGTGACCTTCCTCTTCTTGACCTGGCCTTGCCTGGTTATGACCAGTTTTTCTTTAGCTGGCCCTGAACGCCTCCTTTTGCCATACATCTTCTTCTCGGCTCGAACATATCAGACCACCCTACCCATCTCGGGATCCTCCTCATAGTCGGAGTATAGGGTGTCGTTGTCCTTATATCTCATCGATAGCCGGTGCATCAGATTAGCGTTCCCATGGCAAACCGGGCAGTGTGAGAACTGCTTCCAAGACTTGGTCGCATAGGTCAACTCCAAAAACAAATTGTCGACTGATCCGACTTGCTCGGATATCCAGCAGTGGTCTCCTCCAGGCCCGTACCGTTCGACCTCCTTGTGGACATTATTGCGAGGCGTCTCCAAAAATGACAAGGGAGTCTGTGCCCCAGAGATGGAGATTGGTCAATCAGTGTAAAGCTTATCTAAGGGGACTGTATCGGTGACGAGGCGGAGACCCGAGATGCAATGCAAGTTATGGATGGGGTTTTTGTAACATCCGCCAAAAACACTTACGATTTTGTCCGCTTTGCCCGTGCTCGCACAAAGATTTCCTAGGAGGTCACCCATCCTAGTACTACTCTCACCCGAGCACGCTTAACTACGGAGTTCTTACGAATTCCGTAGCAGCGCACGGTTTTAAAACGCATCTTCTATGTTTAGGAAGGGAAATTATATAAGTAGCTCAGGATCTCCTTTCTAGATGATGTAGGGCTAACTCATGGCCTTGTACACCTCACCTCACCTCATCCTCCTTGTGGACATTATTGCGAGGCGTCTCCAAAAATAACAGGAGAGTCCGCGCCCCAGAGATGGAGATTGGTCAATCAGTGTAAAGCTTATCTTAGGGGAATGTGTCGGTGACGGGGCGGAGAGCCGAGATGCCATGCAAGTTATGGATGGGGTTTTTGTAACATCCGCCCTAAACACTCAAGATTTTGTCCGCTTTGCCCGTGCTCGCACAAGGACTTCCCAGGAGGTCACCCATCCTAGTAATACTCTCGCCCGAGCACGCTTAACTACGAAGTTCTTACGAATTTTGTAGCGACGCACGATTTTAAAACGCGTCTTCTATGTTTAGGAGGGGAAATTATATAAGTAGCTCAGGATCTCTTTCTCTCCAGGCGATGAGGGGCTAACTCATGGCCTTGTACACCTCACCTTACCTCATCCATCTTGGCATTCCCGCCTTAGGAGTCCTGGCTCTTGGCTATTGACCTATTGGATCTTGGTCGTCACAATCCACCCCCCTTAGGGCTACACGTTCTCGTGTAGGGTTAGACCTCCCCATAGCGAGAAGAACCGGCTCTAATACCATTTTGTAACATCCGCCCCAAATATATAAGATTTTGTCCGCTTTGCCTATGCCCGTACGAGGACTTCCCAGGGGGTCACCCATCCTGGTACTACTATCGCCCGAGCACGATTAACTATGGAGTTCTTACGAAATCCATAGCGACGCACGGTTTTAAAACACGTCTTCTATGTTTGGGAGGGGAAATTATATAAGTAGCTCAGGATCTCCTTCTCTCCAGGCGATGTGGGGCTAACTCATGGCCTTGTACACCTCACCTCACCTCACCTCATCCATCTTGGCATTCCCGCCTCAGGAGTCTTGGCTCTTGGCTATTGACCTATTGGATCTTCGTCATCATAGTTGCCCTTCCTCGATACCCACTGATAGTAGTAGAAGAAGTAGCCCAACTCGATCCTTGCCTGCTTGCCTTCAGGAACACTGGAGTAGCAGGACCTTAGCTTATCCTGGTAATCTGTCTTCGCCCTGCAGGAGGTGTAGATGATTCTCCAGGAATTTCCTATCAACTGCCCGGGGCAGAGTCCGGATGTGTTTAGCAGCTTGGCCACAAAGGGGAGCAGAGGCAGATGCAGCCTGTAATTGAACTGCCCGATCGTCACAATGGTGCCCATGATCTTCTTCTTGCTGGCCACCTCAGTATACACAGATCGCTTATCTATGACAAAGGCAGCCTGTACCCCGGCGAGCGCTGGGCGATGAGCGCCTTCGGTGAAGAATCCCAACAATCTTTCCCACTTCTCCCTTTTCGCATCAATGGGCTTTCGGCCAATTCCATACTCAAAGATAGGCTCCTCAGAAAGAGGCTTCAGTGGCCTCAAGATGAAATCAGACTTGGGATGTGCTCAAGCTTGGTAGGGGCAGAAGCAAACCCGACTCCTAGATGCCTTTTGCCGAGGCTGCCTTTGGCCTTGCCCTTCCCCGCTATCTTCGGCGATGAAGGCTCAACAGCAACCTTCCCCTTCTTCGACTTGTCCCGCTGTGAAGGCTTCACCTTCGGGGGAACGATGTTCCTGGTGCAGCTTGCGGAGGCCATTGCAACCGATCGACAGAAAGCAAGGAGCAAAAAGCAAAGAAGTCAAGACGAATAGACAACCTAGAAACTCTATGTGACACGTAGCACCACCAGACTGGTGGATGACGAAGCAACGGGCCAAACGAATCGATAGGCTAGATGAAACGACAGGAGAGACAAAACACCAACTCCACCTAACCCAATCGACAAACAGACAAACGGGTGAAATTTCAAAGAATCGGCCAAAAAGGCTTCACCCGATCGATAAGCAGACGATCGGGTGAATTTCCAAAGGATCTGGCAAAAAATATGGTTTTTTGCCCGATCGTCCCAAGTTCCATCGGTTGAAAATATCTAATCGGTCAATTTTGACTGACCGGCCAAAAAGACGTTACCCGATCGACAGGCAGACGATCGGGTGAATTTCAAAAGGATCGGGTGAAAAACATGGTTTTTTGCTCGATCGCCCCCAATCCCACCGATTGAAAGCACCCGATCGGACAACTTTGACCGATCGGAAGAAGCACCCGATCGGACAACTTTGACCGATCGAAAGAAAATACTCGATCGGTCAACTTTGACCGATCAGTCAAAGACTTCACCCGATCGACACGTAGACGATTGGATGAATTTCCAAAGGATCTGACAATTAACATAGTTTTTTGCCCGATCGCCCCAAGTCCCATCGATTGAAAGCATTCGATCGGACAACTTTGACCGATCGGAAGAAGTTACCTGATCGGGCAACTTTGACCGATCGGTCGAAGACTTCACCCGATCGACAGGCAGACGATAGGGCAAATTTCCAAAATATCGGGCGAAAAATATGGTTTTTTACCCGATTGCTCCAAGTTCAACCGGTTGAAAATATCCTATCGGTCAATTTTGACCGATCGGCCAAAAAGACTTCACCCGATCCACAGGACGACGATTGGGTGAATTTTTAAAGGATCGGACAAAAAACATAGTTTTTTACCTGATCGCCCCACGTTCCATCGGTTGAAAATATCTGATCGGTCAATTTTGACCGATCGGCCAAAAAGATTTCACTCGATCGACAGGTAGACGATCGGATGAATTTTCAAAGTATCGAGCAAAAAACATGGGTTTTTGCCCGATCGCCCCAAGTTCTACCGGTTGAAAGCACCCAATCGGAAAACTTTGACCGATCGAAAGAAGATACCCAATCAATCAACTTTGACCGATTGGTCGAAGACTTCACCCGATCAACAGGCAAATGATCGGGTGAATTTCCAAAGGATCGGGCAAATCGCCCCAAGTCCCACCGGTTTAAAGCACCCGATCGGACAACTTTGATTGATCGGCAGAAGATACCCGATCGGTCGACTATGAACGATCGGTTGAAGACCCC
>OX393553.1:71234484-71284484 GCA_947650365.1 Chamaelirium japonicum | reverse complement strand
CCATGCTAACGAAAGCCGACCAAACAAAGGGGGGTCTCGTCCTACTCCATTTTAGCCGACCGTGCTAAGGTGGACCGACCAAGAAAAGGGGTGTCATCTTACTCCATTTTGGCCGACTGTGCCAATGAAGGCCAACCAAAAAAATCGGGTCATCCTACTCGGTTTTGGCCGACCGTGCAAAGGAAGGCCGACCAAGCAAGGGGGGGGGGGGGGGGGGGGGGTCGTCCTCGGTTTTGGCCGACTGCGCGAAGGGGCACCGACCAAGCAAAGGGGGGTCGACCTACTTGGTGCCCCAAGGTAGCTTCAGAATTTACGCTAAGAGGTGGCCCAAAGAACCTGCACCCATCCTATTTGGCAGTTACTCATGAAAATCTCAGTCGGATAGTTCATGCCCCGAGATTTTCGGTCGTCCAGTAAGGAAAGATGCCACACAGTTGCTGAAATCATGGGAGCTCGTCACCTAGTCCGTCCCACTCAGAGCACTCGAACCGTCACCCCAGGCCACTATAAAAGGGGACCTACGCCCCCACAGAAGGTGGATTCGAGTTCTGGAAGGGGAGGTGCTCTTGCTCGCTTTCCGGAATTTTTTCACACTGAGAGAGATTGGAGAGGTTGGCAATCGGGAGGATGAACTTTTCAGGGTGTAAGTGGGTCAGGGTGAGTTTGTACCCGGTCAAATTCTAGTGCATTTCTCACCTCACCCCGTTGTTTTTTTTTTCCTTTAAAGTTGTGAAGGGTTTTTTCACGTAAAACTGGTCTCTTGTGTCTATTTCGTTTGTTAAATTGTGCCTACCGTTTTAGACCGAAAATTAACCCCCACAAAACCCATGTGATAAACGAGTCTAACTGGTCTTATTGGATCTACCCGTTTATAAGCGGGTCGGGTACGGATTTAGGGTCTATACACGATTAGTTAAACGAGTCGGGTCTGGGTCTAGGGGTTTTGGACATGCATGACTCGAAACTTGACCTGACACGACCCATTGCCACCCCTACTCCACACCCTGCATGTTCGTCAATGGGGAACTTTGTTAGATTTTCGACAATGGATTTTGTGGTAGAGATTTAAACGCCACAGTTTTTAAGCCTCGCGTGTGCACTGGATACGACGCGCCTAGGTGTGGTTGAGGCGGCCTTCACGTAGTATGGACAGAGGAATTCTCCCTTGGATGGATAGAGAGTGGTTTTTCCTCTCTGGAGGAGTAAGTAGATATATTTTAAGATTCAATTGGAAACATTTGGCAACCATATTCTCAATTGGGAAGAATATGGAGGATCTAGGCTCTAATCTACAAGAGAGTTCTTAACCATACATAACCTATCATGAGGATTATATACCCTTTATAAAAATTGTATGGCTTAACCATAACTAACCTATCACGAGGCTTAGATACCCTTTTAAAAATTTGTATGGCTTAACCCTAAATAACCTATCATGAGGCTTCTGTATCCTTTAGAAAAACTGTACAACTTTTCATGCAAGTTGGGTATGCGTTGGATTGAAACCTGATGTGGATCCGTGAGGAAAACAACTTAAAAACACTTCCAGGTCGACATAGTGTGCATGGTCTAGACACATCATGTGCATGATGTGTTTTACAACACCCATAAACCAGTTTTGGAAACATCATGCACATTGTTTCATATACCATGTGCATGGAGTGTGACGATGTTCCCCAGAACAGGGTTTCTTTCGATATCATGCGCATTGTTGTTAAGGCGTGCGCAGTAGGCGCCCGGAGACAGCTAAACCCCAGTGCGCCAAGGTGAACAACACTAAGCGGCGACCTAGACGCACACCTAGTTTTAGGCATTAATTTTTATTTTTTAAGTAAAATCCAATCTGCCCCCATCTTCTTTGTTCATTTTGTTGTTGTATACTTGTTTATACTATGTGTTCATTGTGTTGCATACATTTGATTAGAATATACATAATATTATGTTAGCAAGTGTTTGTATTCTAGTTGTTCCTTTTATTGTTTACTTGTTTATACTATGTATGTGTCATTGTGTTGCATGTATTTGACTATAATATGCTCAATTTCATCATTTGCATGTTAGTAAGGTGTTATATTATTGCCTATTACATATGCACATGTAAGTACAGACTAAACATATATACCCATGCCTGGAGGATGCCTATGCACATAAGGCCACGCCTATGTATGCCTAGGCTCATAGGCTCCGTCCGGACGTCTAGTCTCGCCTTGACGCCTTGACAACTATGATCATGCACATGATCTAGGGCTTTTGATGCAACACAATCGTGGCGATAGCGTAGGGGAGGCGATGGAAGGGCGAAGGGGGTTGTCGGCCTCGCACCGACGATACTCCGACCTCACGCCGACGAGCCTCTCGCTCTTCGATCCTCTCTCAGGACCGCAGTACGAAATCTCTTACAGGAATCAAAAGCAAAATATTGCTATTTTTTTTCATTATCAGTCAATAATTTTATTCATCATACTTGGACCTTTAAATAGCCTTACAATCAAATTCAAAAAAGAAAACAATAACAACCCCATAGTGATAGATTTGATTTAAATCAAATCTTACCATAATAACTACCCATAATTTTAGAAGATTTGAGTCAAATTAAATCTTGCACAAAATATCATCAAATCTTGCATGAAATCCCATAATTAAATACCATAATTAATAAATCCAAAAATAAAATATTTTTGAAATAAATAATAAATTTTTAATAAAAATAATATTTTATTTTGAAATTAAGATTTTATTACAAAAATATTTATTTCAGCATTTACCCTGACATTATCAACTTATTAATTGCTTTCTAAATTGGATAACGTCGTCGGTTAACCGGTGTGATGAAACGTACGGGCGACCCAGATGTTCCCGTATCATACTCTCCGACTAGAATTCAACCTCAAGTTTTGTCTAGTCGCCTAAGTCTGCAGCTGACGATGTAAGTCAAAAAGATGTGATCTGTCACACCATAGCCACCTTCTGGGTTCCACGAGAAAGTGATCGTCGATCGTGGACAAGGAGTCAGGTAAGAGCCAGTGTATGCTGAAGGGGACAACCACTATGGCAAGCTGACAGGGATGCCCAGAAACGATGAAGGAAAATACTGCTGGGAAAATAGCAGATCCTCTAGTGGTCAGTCTACTCCGAGAAAATCCATGGGTTGATGGACATGCCCACAGAAATCAGCTACCGGAAGTGATGGCTCTACTGGAAGTGCAAACACTGGTGACGTGTCTACTGGTCGGGCTGTTGGTGACGTCGGACGCTCAAGAGTAGGCTTTGATGAAGACCCCATTGAAGGTGCGATAGTAGGGAGTCGTTCTACTAGGGGTTTGTTTGGTTGCTGTATTTTAGCATATGATTTTGAAAACACATGTGCAAACAATTTAGGGTTGTTTGGTTAATAGGGTGTGTCATGTGTAAATAGATGTACACTTGCTAAATTTGTACATCTCTTGCACATAAAACTGTGAAAATAAAGTTTCACATAAATACAAGAAACTTTAATTGTACATGTCACATGTGCAAACATACGCGCATCATTTGAACAACAACCAAAAAACCCCTAGAGGTGGAGGTAGGACTGGCAGTGCATACACCGCAAGTGGTAGCACGAGCGGTGGAGAGTCCACTAGCGAAGGCGCTGTAGATGGTGGACGCTTCAAAGTGGGATGAACTCCTCTTTTTCTTCGCATCTGCCTGCACTCCGCCTCTTGTTTGATCTTACATATTAGTTGCATGACATCATCAAGCTTCTCTTGCTCAGCTCCATTTTGATGTAGAAACCACTAGATGAATGGGTGAACGGGTAATGATAGTTCATCAGCTCGACACTTGATTCGTGCAATAGATGTATACTCAAAGCGGGTGGAAGGATGCAGATTCTAAACTGTGCCCTCCCACTTCAGAAGGTTTGCATAAAGGGGGGTTCGATGGTACATGGTGACTAGGGCACAATCGAAATTAGGCAGTGCTGGGATGACTGGACAGAGGCAGCACAATCATGCTGATAGTGTAGGGGAGGGGGTGGAAGGGCGAAAGGGGTTGTCGGCCTCGCATTGACGATACTTTGACCTCACGCCGGCTAGCCTCTCACTCTTCAATCCTCTCTCAGGAACGCAATATGAAACCTTTCACAGGAATCAAAAGCAAAATATTGTCATTTTTTTTCATCATCATTCAATAATTTAATTTATCATACTTGGGCCTTTAAATAGGCTTACAACCAAATTTAAAAAAGAAAATAATAACAACCCCATAACGTTTGATTTGATTCAAATCAAATCTTACCACAATAACCGCTCTTAATTATAGAAGATTTGAGAAAAATCAAATGTTGCTCGAAATCCCATAATTAAATACCTTCCTATATTTCAAATCTTGTCCGAAATAACATCAAATCTTGCATGAAATCCCATAATTAAATACCATAATTAATAAATCCAAAAATAAAATATTTAGGATTAAAAGAATAATTTCGGAATAAAAATAATATTTTATTCCGATATTAAGATTTTATTCCAAAAATATTAACTTCAGCATTTATTAACCCTGACATTATTAACTTATTAATTGCTTGCTAAATCGGGTCACGTCGTCTGTCCACTGGTGTGATATGTACGATTGACCTAGATGCTCCCCATATCATCTTTCATGAAATTTTGGATTGGTT
Source organism: Chamaelirium japonicum (assembly GCA_947650365.1). NCBI lineage: Eukaryota > Viridiplantae > Streptophyta > Magnoliopsida > Liliales > Melanthiaceae > Chamaelirium > Chamaelirium japonicum. The sequence continues at coordinate 71,279,824 of OX393553.1, read as the reverse complement.
TGTACACATATTCCAGGTTCGTAGAGAAGAATAGTTTGCACATCAACATTATTTACGAAAAAAAAACTTAATAAATATCATTTATAGTAATCTTTATTTTCTACCATAAATTTAAATTATTTTATTTAAATAAGAAACCCCCCTCGCCCCGCCCCCCTCAGTCAATCAATGGTATCCAGTTTTTTTGGTTCAGGATAATGTTCTACGAGAAACATTGTAGACAAATCAAGATTCCAATGCTTCCCTCTTCGCTTTTTTGAGGAAAATAGATGTACCGACATCCCATTGGTAAAGGTCCATCATCGAAATTATTGTTATACGTAGAAATGTAAAAATGTGGTCTAACACTAAGTATGATATGAAGAGGATAGAGAATAAATCAAGAAGGGTCAAAGAAGTTGCTCACATTAGAATTTCGAAGGTCTAAATACACCTAATTAACAAGTACAAAGAGATTGATGATTTCATCCTAGCTAATGAAGTGGATATATAAACCTCATCTATATAATAGGGGACAGTTTTATGGGGGGTACAAAGAAAGGTCATGATCTGTCTTTGAGAGGGGGATAGAAGGAAGGGGCAAGATAAGCTGATGTAAGGGTGAGTGCGATTCACTTGGGTAGGGGGAACGGTTGAGATTACATGGAGATAAGATTGAGGATTGAAATTAGTGAATGAAAAAATAAATGCGGCAAGAACCCGATTGTAAAAAAAAAATATTTATAATCGTTTAGAGTACTTTTATGTAAAAAATTAAGGACATGCTTGGTATTAATCCCATTGCTCAAGCCTGCAACCTATACGTGGTCCCCTCCCCCATTTCTGAAATAGATCATCAGCATCACAGCCGTCAGTTACCCAAGATCGGCCTACCCTCTATCTCTCTCCCGCGATCTTTGCGGTACCTCTCCAGCGCTACCGACTTCGTCGCCCGAGCTGCCTCCCTCTCCATCTCCAGCATGGAGCTCCGTCGCTTCCACGCCGAGATCCTTTTCCAGATCGCCGTCGCTGGTGGTGTCCGCTTCGACGAGGTGTTCTGCGTGTGCAACAGCGTCCTAGTGGTCGTGGGACCCGTCGACCTCGCTCTGGAGACTCTCCAAGCCCCCAATTATTGACTGTCGTGCCCGCATTATCGGACAGCGAGGCCCTCGATCAACACATCACATAGGAGCATGTCGGCAGTCTCTCACCGGAATTGCAGCGGATGTTGACCCAAGAAATTTCTAAGAAGTGGGCTGAATACATTACCGAAACCAGCTGGGATCCCTTCGACGCCACCGAGGGTGCCCCGCCGCAAAGATCTACCGATGCAGATCTTTGCCAGTTGGCAAAGATCTTTTCCAGTTGACAAGTTGGGTTGTGGCAACGACGGCAGTGCCAACGCCTCACCCAAGCATCAGCTGGTACGAATCACAGTTGGCGGCACCTGCCGTCCGAGGCTGAGGGTGAATCACCGGTCGGTAGCGCCTACCAGCCGGGGTCGAGGTTGAGGGGGACTCACCAGTCGGCAGCGAAGGGAGAGAGAGAGAGGTGTGGGGTGATTCAACGAGGTCGGCGGCCCACACCGGCACGTCGTCGAGCCTCAAGAACCGCTCCATGAAGCCCTCCCCACCGTGTCCTGCCGCTGGATCAGGTGTTCGAGGCGGCCGTCTTCCGCGTCGAAGGCCTAGGTCGGGGCCGGGGAGGTGGCAGGGGGTTGGGGCCGGGGAGGCAGACGGCCGTGAAGCCTGATCTCTCCTGCACTGTATTAGGCTTACAGTCTACAGAAGTCACGGATCTAAGATCCCGCGACTCCCATGTACTAAAGACAGGAAATGGTTTTTCTTACTTACACCCCCACTTTTATGTTGAATTTTGAGTTAAACCCAAAGTTTTATTCAATTTTATTTTACCCCCCAATCGGTCAGCTGATCGTGAGCACCCATTCAAGGGTTTTTTTTTTTATTGAATTACATCCCCACTTTTATGTTAAAATTTGAGTTACAACCCCACTTATAACAGGTCGCTATTCGTCAAGTGACGGACTTGGGTGAAAAATCAAATTTTATAAAGTGGGGGTGTACCTCAAATTCTGACATAAAAAGGGCGTATAAATTCAAAAAAGCCCAAAATGCTATTAGGCCTGAATGGTCAGCCCAATTGGCGTGTCCTGATCACAACTGTCCGTTATTCCGTTTCAACCCGTTCTGAACCAGTGAATCGCATTCAATCTGGACCTGCAGGCCAAGTGACAAAGTGATCGAAAGCCACGTCAATCGGGCTGACCAATCGGGACAAACACTTTGGACTAAGGATGACAATGGGTCAAGCTTGAGTTGGCCTGGACTATACAAAAATCATAAAAATCAATCCCCAAATCTGCCCCATGGCCATTTCTTCTTCGGCCTGAATAGCACTTCTCTACCCCATTTGCCACAATGTGTTGGGCCTGCTACCCCATTTGCATTTAGCTCGCATCTTTTACAGTTCTAGAAACCTACGATTGAAAACAATACCGGACGGTTGTGCGCCACGTGGCACTAACGGGCCGTTGGTTTTAGTGCTATTCACGGTGGAACCCAATGACATACAAACATGATAAAACCCTATTTGTTTGCCTCAATATGATTTTCTATTTTATTTTAGTTATCTGGTTATTTAATTGTTAACAATTGTCTTTGCCTCAAACTCTAATTCACCAAGAGTTAGATTGATACTTTCTAAACAAGTGAGCTCCACCTCAAGTATATTCGTAGAGATGTTGAGAGAGAGAGAGAGAGAGAGAGAGAGAGAGAGAGAGAGAGAGAGAGAGAGAGAGAGAGAGAGAGAGAGAGAGAGAGAGAGAGAGAGAGATTTCCGTCGCTAAATATGGGCGGGCCAATCGAAAGTGGACACCCCGTCGATTTTTTGTCGCCCAAACCGAATATATTGTGTTTTGCTTTTGAAGGCAGTTGTTGCAGTTCCGAACGTGGATACTACCACCGAATGTGAGCGTTGTAGATGAATTAAGATGTTTTCACCAAGTGTGGGCTCCCAAGAAGAATGTGGGTGCCCCCGTCGATTGTGGGTGTTGCCAAACCAATTTTACCGTATCGTTCGAGTGCCGACAAATACGAGCATTATCACAACTCACGAAATATTGCCACCTCCCTCAAATTATTATCACCGCTGTTGAAATATTGTTATCTCGCTTGAAATATTGTCGCCGCTCTCCAAATGTTTTGTTGCGACCCTTCAAAGATTATCACCTTCCTCGAAATATTGTCGTTCTCGAAATCTTTTGCGGTCCTTGGGCACGGGCATTACTAGTTGGAAAATAAAGTAGAGAAAAGATTTCAAAAATTAAAGGATCAATCTGGTCAAATGGAGCTTTCCTCACCATCTTGATGTAAGTTTTACTTTCAGTCCAAGAGATAGGTCGACAATCCACTAGCAAGATGATCACCGGAGCCGGAGCCGGAGGCGGAGGCGGAGGCGGAGCCAGAGCCGGAGGCTGGGGATTCGAGCACTGCTGGGCGGCATCTGGTGTGATCATGGCCGATTGGGATGGGAGCCTCGGAGTTCTGCACGGCACCCATTCGCTGGAGTTGATCTTGTGGCTGTTGGACGGGCTTGGGGAGTCGAATTCTCAGTATCAAAGAAGTAGCCTGGCACACAATCACCTGAAATTAGCCAAGACCAAATCTTTGTTAATTAAAATTTTCTTGAAATTTTCTGTATTTAATTTGTTCAACCGATTGAAAAGGGAAAAAGAAAGAAGAAACGATGGGGAAGAACAGAAAAAGGAAATTGGGATTTCTCGAATCCCCTGATCCTTAGGAAATTGGGAAAGAAGATGGAAGAAAGAACCATGACCTTTGAGTCTCCACCAGCCTTGCCACCGACGCCGCCGGAGGGACCCTGATCAACCCTTGACCGCTTCGCCGCAGGGGGCTTCGCTCTGGAGGACTTGTCGTTCCCAGAGGTCTGAGGCATCTCAGGGCTCGTTCGCTGCCGCTCTGCCTCCGCTTCTCTTATCCCCTGCAGGGTTATGGTCCGAGACCTTGGCCTCCTCCTGGGGACACTCGCCGGAACTTGTGGCGAATTTACGGCGGCTGGCGGCTGACGGGATAATGCGATCAGCACCTCGGCGACGATCTCGGGATTCTCTCGTGCTCGCTTGATCCAATCGATGTCGTTGTCGTCCTCCATTGCCGGAATAGGGACGGAGAATGAGAGAGAGATTAGGGTGTGAAGATGGTCGAAGAGAGAGAGAGAGAGAGAGAGAGAGAGAGAGAGAGAGAGAGAGATTAGGGTTTGAAGTCGGCGAAGAGGTGGAGAGCGGGAGAGAGAGAGCAGCTGGTTTGAAGTCGGCGCAGTAATAAAACAATCGAATAGAGCCCTAACAACCTCCTTATATAGATTTATATAGATTGTGTTTTTGGCGGTCCATTGTCCAGTGACCGTTGGGATCAAGTTACCGTTTGGAATTATACGAGAAACCATCATCAGTTCCTCTGTATGTGCCTAGCGTCAACAATGGTGGTGCCAGTGGCGGCGTGCATGAAGACGGCGACAGTGGTGGTGGTGGTGCAAAGGTAGTGGCCGCGGCGGTCGTAGTTGTGGCAGTGTGGTGCATGGGGATGGTTCATGATGGCCGTTGTTAATTGTGGCGACGGTGGTGGTGCATGATGGAGACTACAACGGTGCATGACGGTGTTGGTGGTGGCCACTTCCGTTTGTGAGATGATTTGATTTGTTTACGACAAATGCATGCTCGTGCCTATCGGCACTACAGCGGGTCGCTTTCGGCGACAACACATCTATCAGCACAACATCGAGCGGCCTTCGGTGGCACCGGGCATCACCACCCCCACCCACACCGTCGTATTTGGCGGCAACACACCTAACCGCCTTCAGCGGCCACACATCCTCAGCCAACTTCAGGCCGCCTTCAGCAGCTACACTTCTTAGTTATAGTGCGTACCCGTGTCCGTCGGCACTTGGGCGGCCGCCTTCAGCGGCCACACATCCCCGACCGACTTCGGCACAACTACCTTCGGCAGTGAAATATTTTCGACAGGGGCATCAACAGTTGGCGAGGGGCGGCAAAATTTATTCAGCGGCGTCCACATTCGCCGGGGGAGGTAAAATTAGCTCAGCGGCGCTCACATTCGCCGGGAGCCCCCGTATTGAGCTGTTGCACACATTTTTTATTGTGGACCCACACTGTCGATGAGGGAGCTGCAAGCATCATGGCCACGTGGGCATCACATAGTCAGCCACATGTGACTATTGAAAATGCCCTTTCACCTGTCGAATAAGCATGCCCGTGCAGATTGGCACAAAACGGGTGCCTTTGATGTGACAAATGCCCCCCCAACCCTCGTAGAGAGAGAGAGAGAGAGAGAGAGAGAGAAAGAGAGAGAGAGAGAGAGAGAGAGAGAGAGAGAGAGAGAGAGAGAGAAAGAGAGAGAGAGAGAGTGGGGAAGAGGGACAGAGACGGAGCGAGAGAGAGAGTGTGTGTGTGTGTGGAAGAGAGATACAGAGAGAGATTATGGGGAAGAGAGAGAGAGAAAGAGAGAGAGAGAGAGAGAGAGAGAGAGAGAGAACCCTCTCGATCATACGATACCGATGAATCGCAACCCTCCTAATCGCACTCTCCGATGAATCGCAACCCTTTCGATGAATGGTATCCCTTCCGATCGCACTTCCTATACATTGTACTCACCTATCGATCGGATGATCTAAAATCAATCTTCGTTTGTTTCAATGGTCCAAACCCTTGCATGCATGCGGTGTATCTCCCCATCTCTTAACCATTCCTTATCTCAAACGAACAACACCCCCTCATCTCTCCGGGATTCTCTCTTCATCGTCTCAACCTGAACCCCAGCACCTCACGTTCCATCCTCTCTTATCACATCCGTCCCTTCCCAACCGAAGTCTGATCACAAACCTTCAGTCATGCATGTTCACCTTAATTCCGATCATTTGTTTTCCTCCTAAATAAATGATGCCCCCTATCATGAGATCCTAGCCATCCAAGATGGGCCCAACCAAATACCCATGCACTCAAAAACCCATTTCCAGCCCCCTTCTATCCTTAACACCCGATCACAGCCGTCCGACCGGAGCCCATGCATCACGTCGACCCCCCTGGTCGTGATCTCTCTTTCTCTACCTATCTTCTCGCCCTTCTAACTTGTCTCTCTCATTCTTCCAATCCAATCGCAGTCGTCCCTTGTATCCCCATTCCACCCCAGTCGTCCGTATACCTTCCAATCCAAGAACCCATGCATGATCCCCTCCAGGGATTCTCTCAACCGAAGCTTTCTCTCTCTCTCTCTCTCTCTCTCTCTCTCTCTCTCTCTCTCTCTCTCTCTCTCCCTATTTTTTCGGTGAGCCTTCCCCTTCTTCCGCGATCCCTTCTCTCCGATCTCTCTAACTCTCTCTCTCTCTCTCTCTTATCTCTTTCCATAACCGCTAATTCGATTCTCTTTCTAAAATCCTACGGCCCATGTTTCTCTCTTCCCTCTCTCTAGAACTATTGCAGTCGTCCACGTCACCTCAGCCCATGCAACCGATCAAGTCACCCCTCCTCTCTGAAGCCGTTTGAGATCCCTGTTCGACCATCTCTCCCCCGTTTCCTATCTTCTCTCTTTACTATTCTCTCTCTCTAAACCTCAGTTGTGCTCGTGCGACTTCTTCTTTCTCTTCCTCAACTCCAAACGTAGAGAGGGAGAGAGAGAGAGAGATACAGGAAGAGAGAGAGAGATACGGGGGGAGAGAGAGAGAGATCATGGAGAGAGAGAGAAAACAAGGGACAGAGACAAAGAGAGAGAGGAAGAGCTGGGGGGAGAGAGAGACCGAGAGAGAATGGGAGAGAGAGAGGGAGAGAGAGAAAGAGAGAGAAATCCGGGGGGAGAGAGAGAGAGAGATCGGAGAAAGAAGAGAGGGAACGACTGTGATCGCGAGAGAGTTTTGCCTAGTCAGCATTTGGTTCCATTTTGTCTAGTCAGTACAAAACCGTCGTCCCTTGTTATATAGATGTTTCTTGTAGAATATATATCCTCAACCTGAGTGACTGGATACCATTGATTGAATTGAGGGGTGGCGGGGGAAGGGGGGTTTCTTATTTAATTAAAATAATTTAAAGTAAAGTAGAAATTAAAGATTACTATAAATGATGTTTATTAAGTTTTCTTTTTGTAAATAATGTTGATGTGCAAACTATTCTTCTCTACAAACCTGGAATGTGTGTACAAACCAGTCCAAAACTTCATTTTGAGATTAAGTCTGGATCTTGGGCATGAAAAGCCCCAGATGATGCGCATGATATTTAGAGAAACCCTGTTGTGGGAAACATTGTCACACTCCATACACCTCGTCTTTGAAACCAGGTGCATGATGTTTCCAGAACTGGTTTATGGGTGCACATGTACAAGATGCATGTTTCTAGACCATGCGCACTATGTCTACTTGGAAGTGCTTTTAAGTTGGTTTCCTCGTGGATCCGTATGATCAGGTTTCGATCCAACTCATACCCAACACGCATGAAACGATGTACAGTTTTTCTAAATGGTATATAAACCTCAAGATAGGTAATGAATGGTTAAGGACTCGTAGACTAGAGCCTAGATCCTCCATATTCGTCCCAATAGAGAATATGGTTGCCAAATTTTGCCAATTGAATCTTAAAATATATCCACTTACTCCTCGAAAGAGGTAAACCCTCTCTCTACCCATACAAGGGAGAATTCCTCTCTCCATACTATGTGAAGGCCTCAACCTCACCTATGTGCGCGGAACCTAGTGCTCACACGAGAGTCCAAAATCGTGGCGATTAAATCTCTTCCACAAACTCTATTGTCGAAAATCTAACAAAGGTTCCCATCGACAAACATGCAGAGTCTAGAGGAAATATAGTACTAGCGTCCGCATGATCAGTAAAACGGAGCTTTCTTCGAGCTTCATGGGCCAAGTTTCTAAGTGATGGAAGTAAAGAACAGGGAAGACTAAGGAATTCAACACTTTAACTAAGCTTCATGGGCCAAGTTATGTGAATCTAATCTTTGCAGTATTTTGAATGCGCTTTACTCTTTTTGTTACATATATAGACTACTCTGGCTCTAGTTCGAGTAACCTGCCATTGACACAGGTGGTGTCGGTGCGCCACCATGGCTTTTTCCAAGAAAATTATTTTTTTATGACAATAGGGTAATCATCTTGCTAGTTAGGAAGTGTCTTATGAGCTAGGCTTGGATAGGCTACTAGTATGCCCACCCGTTTCATGGATGGAAGTGTCCATAGAGAACAAAAACTATTATTATGTATTCAAAATAAGCCATTGACAAGTAAGACTTAGACCAATAGTATGTACCTATTGAATATCTAACACCGATCTATTCCAAACAAGGATAATTCTTCCTTGAATTCTTTTTGGTAGGAACTACGGGGTTTCTATTCATAGCGCTCCAACCTTGGAATCGGAAATATTATTGCTAGAAGCCATCTTTGCTGTAACTAAGGAGGAGATGAAGCTACGGACAGTGAAAGAGAAGAAAGATCTGTGCTCTTGAAGGGAGTATGTTGCCAATGCATCAACACAGGCTTGTGGTCCCTCCTAACATTAGAGAACCTACAAGGAAAGAAACCACGAGAGACCATTATGCACTTAGACACGATACTATGTATCTGCTATCGTGGAGAAAGGTCTCCATCCGATAGGAGGTGAATGAGGACCACATTGTTCGCCTCCACAATAACAGTGGACGCGTCAACTCTTTGTAGGCTCGCAGTCCTAGAACTAAAGCCTTGATCTCGATTTTGATGACTTCACAAACGCCGAAGGTGGCCCCTTCCGAAAGGATATGAGAGTACGAGCTATCCCTGATGATAGCACATGTAGCTAATAGAGATATGTTCATTGCTCCATCGACATTGACCCCTAGGACACTCGGGTCTGGTGGTAACTAGTGCGAAGGGTGCATCTTTGGGCCCCGGGGATGAGCCGAGGTGAGGTCTCTGAATAGGGCATTGGAGGCAGTCAAAATAGATTATGGTTTAGGCCGTTCTCTATCGAATATCCATCTCATAGCGAGATTGATACCCCACCTCCTTTGCCAATCGATATCCTCACCCTCCTTTCGATCGAGTCTCTCTCTCTCTCTCTCTCTCTCTCTTTCTCTCTCTCTCTCTCTCTCTCTCTCTCTCTCTCTCTCTCTCTCTCTCTCTCTTCGGCATCTCTTTCCAGTTGGATCCTCTCTCTTTCCAGTAGTGCGACCATATTAGAGCTATGACTCTATTTTCTCTCCCTTGTTTGTGATGATTGAGATCTTCTAGGAGGTGACAAGTGCTTGCTTCGGCCGAGTGCTTGCCTCCAATGGGGTCTCATCCATCCACACCTATCTTAGCTTATCTCTCCCCTTTTGGCCTCCTTCATTGTCGACTTCCATCACCGTCAGTTTCCTCCACTATTATCCTTAGGGATCCTTGCCAGTTCCTCGGTTAACCTACTTGCAGGTTGGCAGGGTTTCCTCGGTTGTTGTACTTGTAGGTCAATCGGGTTCCTAGGATAACTTGCTTACAGGTCGTCATGGTATTATCTTTACTTTACAGAATAAAAATGATGATATTTGATATATTTTTTCTTTCTTTTATTAAGCAAACTGATGTTGGTTTATACTTTATATCAATTTGACGGGGGGCATTAGATGCAGTGGTACTATTCTTTCTTTCTCCCTCCCTCCGATCGAGAGATGCTCTTTATGCGTGCAGGTGTTGAGAATAGTCCCACATTGGTAAAGGGGAGGGAGTTCCACTTCCTTATATATTGTTGACCCTTATCTCTCATCACCGGTTTTGAGGGGGCACGGGAATCGTAACAGATTCCTGACCTTCTAGATGGCCCATGGGATGATGGAGCCATATTTGAAGGAGAACTTGCTAGTTTTCTCCAAGCATAGTTGACGTTCAATCCATTGACTGAGGGTTCTCCAATTGCCTTCCATGTTGAACTTGCACCACCACGTCGGCCCCTTCAGTAGGCTTTGTCACACCAGTGATACTCCCGCCTTGGGTTAGAGATGACAGAAGCTCAAGTGGGGTCTGTATATCTTAGTGAGAACTTGCACCAACTACTTATTTGGGTTTTTATTTAGAAATAGCCAAGCCAGCTTCATAACAAGGGCTTTGTTGACGACTGCAAGTTTCTACACACCCAAGTCGCCATCGAGTTTGGGTTTGAAGAATTTGTTCCAACCAAGCAAGTAGGTGGTGCTTGCTAGATTCAAAACCTCACCAGAAATCTCGTTGAATGGAATTAAGTTTGTTAATCACTGTTTGCGGGATAAACATAGTAGACATGAAGTATATAGGAATAGAAGACAAGAACGACTTGAAGAGAATCGTTTTGCCGGCGAGCGAGAGGGTGACTTCCAACCTTTGAGCTTGGATTTCAGTGTGTCCGCAAGAAGGGAGAAATCTTTATTCTTCGATCTGCCTTAGAATAAGGGAAATTCGAGATAAAGTTAATCTTGATTCAAAATCATAACCCCTAATCTGACAGAAGTCGACCCCTGACACACACTGGGCACATTACGGGAGAAGGTGGTCTCAGATTTAGCATAGTTAGCATTTAGCTCCCTCCATTAGCTTTTTATCCCAAAAATACGCTTATCAATTTCCAATATGACTCAAAATTGTTTTAGAATATTTAATTTACGCTTACTCGGGCAAGGGTATTTTCAGGATAAAAGTTGACCGAGGGGGCTAAATGTAGGCGGAGCATAGTTCAGGGATCAAATTGTTCAAAAAAAAAAGTTGAGGGACTAATATGAAATGAGGTGTATAGTTCATAGGAGGGTTCTTGTGATTTACCCTAAAAAGAAAACAAAAACCCAGTCTAGTAAAAAGGCTCCAGTTTGGGAAGGATGGGATTGGTTGTCCCTAATTTGCACGAGTTTTGGTGAAATTTGTCTCTAGGAAATAGCTAGCTAGTCTTCTAGGTGTGCATGCACCAAGGACGGATGAAGCACATGTTGAAGATGTGGCTCGAATTTGGACAGCTCATGTGCACGACCCGCCCACCCTAGAAATGTCGATGTGCCATTCAAAAAGGTGAACATCTCTCTCTAGGTGGTTGTGCGTTCGACATAGAGCCCGACTTTCTCGATGCGTGCTTCATCAGAAAGATGAGATTGGCTACAAGTGATCGTGCGCATGACTTTCCCAGGTCATGGGCACGACCGTGTCTGGCTGCATGAGTCAGCCCAAGTCATACACATTTTGACTTTCCTTTTGGGGCTGTTTGAGGGGAATTTCGGGGATAAATTTTATGTAACCTATTCCCTTAATATATAAAGTGGTCTAGGGTTTTGGGAAGGTGTGTGGAAAACATTGTTTACTTTGAGGAAGGCTTGGAGAGGGTTTGGAGAAGAAGGAAGTGCTCTCGACGAATGGAGTTCATCTTGTTGGATTAGAACGTTGCTCGTAACTCTATTTGGTTCTTCGTTCTAGTGGATCATCCGATCATCTTCGCCCATATTTTTTTCGGCAAGGGTTTCCATGTAAATCTCTCGACTCCCTCTCAATGATTATTTTGTGGTTGTTTTCTTTTTTGCTTTGCTATTTCTCTATTTTTGTTGGATTCCTTGTTCCGCATTGATTCATCGGTGAATCGTCTTTTGTAATTGATCTTTGTTACCCCACGTGGTCGGAACGATTCGGTATCGGAAGTCTAGTGGGATCCTCAACAGCACCTGACTAGCGATCGACCTTCATCACCTTGTTTTCCATGTACAACCTACCCATAGGATAATTTCTGAACTAATAATATTATGCAAAGTTTCATAAATTGGACTTTGGCAATAGTAAATTTAAATACAAATCGGATAGTGTGTCTCGACGAAATGGCTGCACTCTGCAAAAAATAGATTCATATAAAGAGAGCAGGACACTCTATCCAGAGCCCAAAGGCCGCAAACTATAATGTGCATAGCGCATATTGAGCATAACTCCGATAAGCTAGATCCCAACTTAAAATAAGTTCTTTCAAAGTAGTTGAAGTGTTGAATTCCTTAGTCTCCTATGTTCTTTACTTCCATCACTAAGAAACTTGGCCCATGAAGCTTGATTAATAGGGTTTCTTTGCATATCATGGGCATGATGGCTTTCATGCACAAGATCCAGACTTAGTCTCAAAAATGAAGTTTTGGACTGGTTTGTACACACATTCTAGGTTCGTAGAGAAGAATAGTTTGCACATCAACATTATTTACAAAAAAAAACTTAATAAATATTATTTATAGTAATCTTTATTTTCTACGATTAATTTAAATTATTTTATTTAAATAAGAAACCCCCCTTCCCCCGCCCCCCTTAGTCAATCAATGGTAACCAGTTTCTTTGGTTCAAGATATATGTTCTATGAGAAACATTGTAGACAAATCAAGATTCCAATACTTCCTTCTTTGCTTTTTTGAGGAAAATAGATGTACTGACATCCCATAGTTAAATGTCCATCATTGAAATGATTGATATACATAGAGTTTTTGCTCTCATTCCGTAGGACCGCCATTTGTGTTACTTCAGTCCATGAGATAGGTCAACAATTGTCACATTGTATGCACGGAAAAAAGATTCGGGTCGTCTTTATTGCGAACACACGAAGATTACAAAATCCGGGACCCGGGGACTCGGGGGTGGTGAGCTGGGTGCGGCGAAGATTTGATCAGGAGATTATGGGAGGGATCCTCTGGAGGGTCCCTTAGATTCGCGTCTCCACGTTACTTCGTGGAAGAGCACTGAAGGGGTTGTCCACGACAGAGATCCTTGCATGATGAAGGTTTCTTGAGAGACTAAGGAGTCTTCGCCGTAGCTTTTGTCCCTTCTGTGCTTTGCGCTTTCTCGTTTAGGGGGTTTTTGGCTTCGCTCCTTGGTCTTTCTATCTCTTTCAGCTCTTGCCAGATTTCAGTGTCCTTGATCGCCGGTTCGTATCGTCGATCGTGCTTTTGGCGTCGGCTTTGGCGTGGCTTTGGTTTTTGCTTTGCTTTGGCGCTTGCACTTGAATGTAGAAGGGTAAAGGCTTGCGATGCTTTAGTTCTTCCGGACTTCGCATTGTATCGGCAAGAACGTGCGGTGCTTTGTTTGTGACCCTCATATTTGCTTAGCTTTGGCACGTGCGTTGCTTTGGCGCTGGCTTTACCGGTGCTTTTGCTTCGGCTTCTTGCGTTGACTTTTACTTTGCTTTGACTTGATCTTCTCCTTGAATGATGATGGTGATGTCTTCCGATTCTTCTTTATTCTTTCGGCTTCCTCGACGGTTGTGGCATCAACTTGACTTCTCCTCTTCTACGGGCTTCTTTGGCGTGATTGGAGTTTGAAAGCTTCGTTTTGAAGGCGACGGGTGTAGCGCCTCTTCGGATGTCCTTCTCCAAGCTTTCTTCTTCGTGAATGGAGTGAACATTATTGAAGATGATGAGGTGATGCCGCTTCAATCTTCTTCCTCGGGCTTTTGGGCTTGATCGAAGTAAAAGGCTTGATGAAGATGACGGAGTGATACCGCTTCGATCTTCTTCTCCGGGCTTTTGGGCTTGATCAGAGTTGAAGGCTTGATTAAGATGACGGGGTGATGCCGCTTTGATCTTCTTCTTCGGGCTTTTGGGCTTGATCGGAGTCGAAGGCTTGATGAAGGCGATGGGGTGATGCCGCTTCGATCTTCTTCTTTGGGCTTTTGGGCTTGATCGAAGTTGAAGGGTTGATGAAGACGACGGGGTGATGCCGCTTCGATCTTCTTCTTCAGGCTTTTGGGCTTGATCGGAGTTGAAGGCTTGATGAAGACGATGGGGTGATGCCGCTTCGATCAAGTTGACTGGAGTCGATGGATTCGACAGGTCCGATCAGACTCGAAGCTTGCATCAGACCAGGTAATGGCAATATTATTTCTTGTAGGGTTACGATGTTGCTATCTGACAGTAGTGGAACCGTCTCTCTTGTCGAAGCAAGAGGCGGTTGTTTGAGTTTGAGAAGCCACTGAGGCATGAGGCGCAGAACCGGCGCAGCTTGGATAAGAAACAGAGTATGTTGCATGGATTTTGGCTTAAAGCTGATGCGCATTCTTTGTCTTGACATCGATGCTTCCTTGACTTCAAGTATCGCGTTGCTAGAAGGTTGCATTGGATTTGCAGGTGGATGTGTTTTGTCCCGCTTCACCGCTTTAGCCTCTTGGGTTCGAGGAGCTTTAGCTGGAAAGACTTCTATAACGAGGTCTTTCGCCTAGTAAAACTTGGCGTCAGTACGGTATGCTTCGGCCTCATTGAATGACTTGTTATCAGCAACGATGCACTTCTTCACGCCTTCCTCATAGTACTTGAGGCATTGGTGCCAAGTGGACACCACGATACCATTTTTATGTAGCCATGGTCTTCCCAGTAGGAGGTGATATGATGTCTGGCAGTCAATGACGTAGAAGAGGACCGTCGTGTCGAGCCAACTGATTGAAAGCTTTACATGAATGATCCCGATGGTGGACTGTCCGCCTTGGTTGAGCCATTTAATAACCAACTGGCTTTGTAAGAGCTGGTCGGTGATGATGCTGAGCTGTGTCATTGTTTGAATGGGCATGATATTGACCGCGGAGCCACAATCCAACAGGATTTGATTTACCGGCTTCTCCTTGATGTACCCCATGACATATACAGGCCGGTTGTGCAGTCGTGCTCCGAGTTGTAGATCTTCATTTGAGAAAGTTATTGCTGCATCGCAGGAGGCAACAGTTCTGCCCTTCTTACCATCTTTCATCTTTCTCTTGTAGTTGTCTAGATTAGTCAAGGCCGCGACCATTGCTAGGCGAGCTTTCTTCGAGAGTTGCAATGCTTCTATGAGCGGCAAGTGCAAAATTGACTCGTTGCCTCATCGTTAGAAGCGGTGCCCTTTTCATCGGAGCCGTCTCTTTCGTCATCGGAGGCGCTTTCTTTAGAGGACTCAACTTCATGCTCCTCTCCTAGTATCTCGTGAACTCTGACCATGCAACAAAAGACTCTAAGGTACTGATCGGCTGAGAGGAAGTGATCTGAAAAGAATTCTTACAGTGTTGCCAGTTCTGGAGGGCTTTGCTGGAGAAAATCATCTAGATTTTTCGGCGGCACTTTGAATGCTTTTCTTCCTGGAGCTTTGCTTTTCTTCTTGTAGGTCTTCGTTTGGGGAGCTTCCTTATCACCCGATCTAGCTTGTAATGTCTCGCCTATCGTGGCCTTCACCTTTGAGGTATTATGATCTATATGTCTTCATCGGTGGATTCTCCCTTGCCAATGTGAAGATTTAGAGTGGCAGCTGTAGGGTTCTTCATCGATCGAAGATATTTGCTCTTCTGGAGGCCCTGCTGGTTCGTCTTCTGATCCCTAGCTGGTGGGCTTGATCTTTTCCATTCAAACGGACGAAGGTTTGGAGTAGATAACTTAGTAGTCAAACTTTTCGGAGGGTTAGCCCAACAGACCGACTTCTGAATCTCCTTACTTCGAGCTCCTCGAGAATCATCCTCGGTGGCTGTTGAGGTTGTGAAGGCGCTGTGATGGCTTTGCCTTTGTCTGGCTTCTAACCAATCTTGAGTGGTTTGGAAGTTGAAGTGACGTCGGCAACATTGACTTGCTTTGCTTGAGGTGCTGGCGGCTTGTCCTTCTTCTCCACCATCAAGAAGTCTTTGACCCTCGAGTCTCCATGATTTGCTAGGCTGAGTTCCATGTCGTGAGCCTGAGTCGTGAGTTTTTCGAAGGACTGAGGCCTAATCCCTTTGAGGATGTAGAGTAAGCCCCAATGCATACCCTGGGTGCACATCTCGATGGCTGAGTATTTAGATAAGCGATTTCGTGAGTTTAGCGCAAGGTTCCTCCAACAATCGATATAGTCGATCACCGGCTCGTCCTTCCTTTGCTTAACGACTGTAAGCTCGGTAATGCTAACGATGTGCTCGGTGCTGTAGAAACGGTTGAGGAACTCCCTCTCCATCTGGTCCTAGTTATCGATGGATCCTGGTAGAAGATCAATATACCAGTCAAAAGCATTACCTTTGAGGGTGCGAACGAATTGCTTCACCATCTCGTCGCCTATGTACTGGCGTTGTTGCAAGTTTTGACGAAGTGGGCAATGTGCTGCCTTGGATTGTCCTTCCTGTCAAAGTACTGGAACTTTGGTGGCTGGAACCCGGTAGGAAAGCGCAACTACTGGATCCTTGCGGTGTAAGGTTTCGAGTAAGTCGCTATGATTGGGGGAAACTGCCACCATGGGAGCGCACCATGTCTGCCACCAATGACTGTATCTGTAGGACAATCATCGTTGTTACCGTTGGAGGTTGTGTGGCCATTGAGACTTGTACTGGAGAAATGATCTTCGCTAGGACGGGAGTTGAAGACGGCACTAGAGTGACTACCAGAGAAGCCAGAGGTTGATTGGCTGTTGTAGCATCCCTCGCGCTTAGCCTTTGAAGCAAGGTGTTGATGTGATGGTCCTTCTCGTCCATCAGCTGAGTGATTTGTGCCATGTGTTCACCCATTTGCATGACTTAGAGCTGAAGAGCGGACGGGGGATGATGACACAAGATATCTTGATGTTGCATGCCTGCATCCTCAACATTATCGTCAGAGATGTAGTTGCGCCAACTCACTTCTGCTTGATGACAGACGTTTGCAGGTGATACAGGGTCCACCGGAGAACCCGAATGGGCTCGAGGTTGGGACTGGTCCTCCCTAAATTTCTGGACATGTGTTACAGGACCGAGGCTCGTTTCTTTATGCACCAAGGCCTCGTCGGCTCTTTGGCGAGCATCTCTTGCAGTAGTTTCTTGTGTGAAGACGTCTGCGAGAGTTTGAGTACACCGAGTATAGACGCGTACTACCAGGGGAACGTCATCCTCTGGGTTTTCTGGATCACTGTGTCGGAGTTGTGGAGACTCGGCGATGAGTGATAGGCTTGTTGGAGCAAACGTATCGTTGTTTGTCCCGACCATGGCGAAACTTGAAGCAGCTCTTTCAGACGTACGGATAAAAGGAAAGGAGGTCCGATCGGGCATGCCAGATATCTGTATGTGCGGAAAAAAGATTCGGGTCGGCTTTATTGCTAACGGGACCCGGGGACTCGGAGGTGGAAAGCCGGATGCAACAAAGATTTGATCCGGAGATTATAGGAGAGATCCTCTGGAGGGTCCCTTTGATCCATGTCTCTACGTTACTTCGTGCAAGAGCTCTTAGGGGTTGCCCAAGACAGAGATCTTTACAGGGTGAGGGTTTGTTGAGAGACTAAGGAGTCTTTATCATTTCTTTTGTCCCTTCCGTGCTTTATGCTTTCTCGCCTAGGGGGTTTTTGACCCTGCTCATCGGTCTTTGTGTCTTCCTCGGCTCTTTCTAGATCTCGATGTACTTGATCATTGGTTCATGGCGTCGATCGTGCTTTTGGCATCGGCTTTGGCTTTGCTTTGGCGTGGCTTCGGATTTTGCTTTGCTTTGGCGCTTGCGCTTGAACGTAGACAGGTAGAGGCTTGCGATGCTTTAGTTCTTTCGGACTTCACGTCGTATCGGCTAGAAAATACGGTGCTTTGCACATGACCATCGTAGTTGCTTGACTTTGGCACGTGCGTTGCTATGGCGCGGGCTTTACCGGTGCTTTTGCTTCGGCTTCTTGCGTTGGCTTTTGCTTTGTTTTGACTTGATCTTCTCCTAAAATGATGATGGCGATGTCTTTTGATTCTTCTTTATTCTTTCGGCTTCCTCGATGGTTGTGGCGTCAGCTTGACTTTTCCTCTTTTTCGAGTTTCTTTGGTGTGATCGGACTTTGAAGGCTTCATTTTGAAGGCGATGGGTATAGCACCGCTTCGGATGTCCTTCTCCAAGATTTCTTCTTTGTGAATGGAGCGGACGTTATTGAAGACGATAGGGTGATGCCGCTTCGATCTTCTTCTCCGGTCTTTTGGGCTTGATCGGAGTCGAAGACTTGATGAAGACGACGGGATGATGCCGCTTCGATCTTCTTCTCTGGACTTTTGGGGTTGATCGAAGTCGAAGGCTTGATGAAGACGACGGGGTGATACCACTTCGATCTTCTTCTTCGGGCTTTTGGGCTTGACGGAGTCGAAGGCTTTTGGGCTTTTGGGCAAACCAATCCTGTTCCAACGAAAGATCCTTCACCAACTTACCAAATCTTGGCGCTCGACATCCAGCTGCTGCAGTTGGCAAAACAGAACGCCACTCTCACTGCTAAGAGGGACGCTATCAAGAAAGCAGCCTCCAATGCTGGGATCGTTCTTCCCATCTCTTCCACCAATGAAGGAGCCGGTCCACCACGATATCCCATCCACTCTGAACAACGAAGGTCTTTGGGCCAGGCAACCCCAAGAAAGGAGTCATCGCGAGCTAACCCCCTCGGCCGCAACTATGTTAGGCAGGCACAGGCAAAAACCCAAGCTGTGAGTGAGGTATCAGATGAAAGAGTCCATGTCGAAAGGCCGGTCCTCTCCATCCCTCCCCCTCCATCGAGACTCTCAAATCAATCTTCATCAATGGAGTTACCCGATAGCAATTCAAGGTGGAGACCAAGACCCCTTAATCTTGCCCCTGGACCAACAACAAGGTCGGGGACTCGATCGTAGGGAAGGATATTCTTCGACCGGACCCCTCCATCGAAACCTGCTTTAAGTGCCTTTCCCGAAGAACTAGAGATCTCCAACTCTACCGAAGTTCAATTGCCTCAAGGGGGATCCAGCTCTTCTCATTCTTGCGTTCAAACAAGCTTTGACGCCGCATGATGAAGAGAACAACATACTCTGTCACACCTTCGCCGGCAGCCTTGACAAGCATTCTCTCGATTGGTATCATGACCTTCGTGCTGGATCGGTCACCCAGATTGAAATCCTTGCCAACCACTTTGTCCAGCATTATCAACTCAACCTCAAACTGGAGAAGCTTGATTCTCTTTATCGATTGAGGATGGGAGCCGATGAGAGTCTTTGTAACTTCACGCGAAGATTCTGCAATGAGCATGCCGCTCTCTCTGGACGACATCTTGATGACGAAGCCACCATGTTGGCCTTCCAAAAGACTCTCTGCTTCGATTTGCACATCTATAATGACTTCATCCGCAATCCTCCACCTTCCCTCGGCGCGATGTTCGATCGTATCCAACGGGAGATAGAGGTCGAAGACGACCAAATAGCCCAAAAGGGATGCAAATCTAGACGACGACCTATCGAAAGGAAAGCGCCGAAGCATATGGCCAAAGCCCATAATGCATAGGTACCAGCACCTCCACCTGCCAAGCGACCAAGAGAGGATGGTCGCAGATCGCCCCCGAAGAAAGGGATGTTCACCGATTGGACCCTTTCGATCGAGCAAATTCTGGATCAAATTCATCACGAAGAATTCCTTCGGCGGCAGAACCCTCTGCAATCGGATACTAAACTTACTGCCGACAGATCTGTATATTGTGACTTTCATCGAAGCCAGGGTCATCCGACTACTTGATGCTTCCGACTAAAGTATCATTTGGAGGATTTGTTGAGTGAAGGCCATCTCCAAGAGTTTGTCAAGAACGGACAAGATCAACGTCAACCCTCTTCAACAAAAAGGAAGGAAGCTTGTTGGATCTGTCATATCTCCGCTCGCTCATCGCCAGTCCTCATG
The DNA here is from genome assembly GCA_947650365.1 of Chamaelirium japonicum. NCBI lineage: Eukaryota > Viridiplantae > Streptophyta > Magnoliopsida > Liliales > Melanthiaceae > Chamaelirium > Chamaelirium japonicum. The sequence continues at coordinate 71,260,199 of OX393553.1, read as the reverse complement.
AGGGCCAACGTATTTGGCATCTACAGAGTATTGCACCATCAAATACTGACCGAGAAGAAAGTCGATCGGCAAGTTTGACGCATCTTCAATGTTCGCTCAGTAGTAAACAAAGAAGACTGTTGGGTTGTGAAACCCATCAAAGGCCTAGCATGGCCATTTATCGTCTTCAACGACTCGGACCTTCAAGGAGTGCATACTCCACATCGAGATCCCCTAGTCCTGCGGCTCAACATTGACAGGAGTACCATTAACCAGATCCTTATCGACACCGGCAGTTCAATTGACATTATGTTCTCAGATTGCTTTAACCGTCTGGGGCATAACTATTCAAGCCTCGACGTCGTCCCCATCGTCATTACTGGCTTCAATGGCGAGCAAAGCATGACCATGGGGGAATCAAGATTTACCTTGGACCTCAACAGAGAGACTCGAGTTTTTGTGAGGTTCGCCGTTATCGAAGGAACATCAAATTCCAACATCATTTTGGGGCAACCTTTCTTCCACCAGATCAATATCGTATCCTCCTCATACTACCAACTCCTCAAATTTGCAACGGGAGAAGGCATTATCTGCATTTGGGGTGATCAACAGGCCGATGATCTTGCGAAGTCATTGCAGCAAAGGCGGATCACAGAAAGAATATTGCACCACCAAAGCGTCAAAGAGACGAAACTGACCCTTCTATGAGCTAGCAACCAAAGGAGCCCCTATTGTCAGAACCTCCATCTGTCGAGTAGAAGGCTTCACCTTCAATCGAAGAGATCACCCGAGTAAGCATAAGCGATAGTGATCTCCTTCGAGAGATATTCATCGGTACCAGTCTCAGCGACGTAGAAGCATGAGGCATGGTATCCTTCCTCCAGTTCAACATCGATGTTTTGGCATGGGGCTTCGAAGACATGCACGGGATCAATCCGGATGACGCATGCCATCGACTTGCCTTCAAAGAAGGAGTGAAACTTGTCAAGCAAAAACTCCGAACGATCTGGCCAGAGCGTCTGGCTGCAGTTAAAGAGGACATCAACAAGTTGCTCACGATAGGCTTCATTCGTGAAGTAGAGTACCCAACTTAGATCTCCAATATCGTCTCAATTCCTAAGAAGAACAGAAAGATCAAAGTCTACATCGACTTCACCAACCTCAATAAGGCTTGCCCCAAAAACTCATTTTCCATACCAAGAATAGACAGGCTTGTCTACACCACTACTGGCCACGAGCTCCTGTCCTTCATGGATGATTATTCGGGGTACAACCAGATTCCTCTACATACTGACGATCAAGAGAAAACATGCTTCGTGACAGATAGGGGCCTCTACTACTACCATGTCATGCCCTTTAGCCACAAGAATGCTGGATCTACTTATCAGTGGCTGGTCATGAAGATGTTCGAATAGCAAATCGATCGCAACACTGAAGTCTATGTCGACAATCTCCTCACCAAGAGCCTCATTCATGAGAATCATCTCTCCGATATTGCTGAAACATTCCAGGTCCTCAGAAAATATCACTTGAAACTAAATTCGGCTAAGTGTGCCTTCGGAGTTCAATCGGGTAAATTCCTAGGTCATCTGGTGACCAGGAGGGGCATTGAAGCAAATCCCGATCAAATTCAAGAAATCCTCGAAATGCCATCGTTCTCCAATCGGAAGGAGGTGCAACGCTTCACAGGAAGACTAGCGGCCCTTAACCGATTCATCTCTAAATCTTCTGACAAGTGCAAGCCTTTTTTCGATAAATTACGAAAAGCAGACACATCAGGGTGGAATGCAACTTACGAGCAAGCCTTCCCAAGTTTCAAATACTATCTCGCTCGAGCTCCTATCCTGATGGCCCCATTATCGAAAGAGAACCTCTGGTTCTATCTTGCTGTCACTGATCAGACCATCAACACAGTCCTTGTCAGTAGAAGATAAAGCATTGAGCGCGCCGTCTACTACATCTGCCATACTCTCCTTTCGGTAGAGACTCGATATTTGAAGATCGAGAAAGTTACACTGGCTCCACTAACAGTATTGCGGCGACTCCGACCCTACTTCATTTCTCACTTGATCACGATCGTCTCGGAACATCCACTCAAAGACATCCTCAATAAGGCAGGTCGAGCTGGTTGGATGACTAAGTGGCTGATCGAGATGAGTTCCCTCGGTATTCACTTCGAACCTCGTATCTCTGTCAAGGGGCAAGCTATTGCCGACTTCCCTGTAGAGAATCCCATCACCTTGGAGGATGACCTCGAGATGCATCTCGACGACAGTGACGAATCTCATCTCAATCTAAGTCCTGCGACCTTCAATCTGAGCCCTGAGGCTCCCACTACTTCACCTACTCGATGAAAGCTCTATGCTGACAAACTTTCAAGCACGATCTATTCGGAAATTGGGATAGCCTGATATCCTTCAAACTCGACCATCTTCAAAAGGTAATTCTCCTCGGATTTAACGCTACCAATAACAAAGCTGAGTATGAAGTGCTCATTTCTCGGTTAAAGATTGCCGAGACAGTAGGGGTAGATTATCTCACTATATACAGTGATTTTCAGTTAGTGATCAGACAGATCAACGGAGACTATACAACGTGAGGAGAGAGGATGCAATATTATCTAGCTCTGGTGCAGCCACCGATAACGATTCTCTGATATCGAATTCATTCAAATTCCAAGAGTAGAAAATTGGGAAGCCGATGCCCTTACCAATGCTGCCTCAGTACTCGGAGATCCTTATAGAGAAAGTCAAATTCATATTGAATATCAAGAGTTGCCTAAAGCTACCATCGGACAACTTATTGCCACGATAAATGGCTGTAGGAGTTGGAGACAGCCAACCTTCACTTTTGCCTTAGCTAATGGATATTCAGATTGGAGACAACCAATCCTTGACTTCTTCAAACAGGGAAGATTGTCTAAAGATCTAATCCAAGGCAAAAAACTTTTAAGGAAGCTTCCGTTCTATAGCCTCCGAGAAGAAAATCTCTACTTCAAATCACATGGCGGGGCGCTTCTCAAATGTGTTAGTCCTGGGCAAATAGAAATAATCTTAGCCGACATCTATTCTGGAGCATGTGGCAACCATTCTGGCGGAAGATCCCTCGAAGCCAAAGCTAAACTCCAGGGCTACTATTGGCCAACCATGGCGAAGGACGCTCATCAGTTCATTCGAAGAGGCGAGCCCTGTCAATGACACGCGCGAGCGATTTATCTCCCAAAAAATGGACTTCATCCTTTGACGAGTCCATGGCCTTTCCTTCAATGGTCGTTGGACTTCCTAGGCCCGTTCCATCACCAAGCAAGAAGAAGTACTTGTTCCTGGCCATCGACTACTTTCCCAAGTGGGTTGAGGCCGTGCCACTCTTCTGCGAAACCAATGACGAGGTTATTAAATTCATCAGACATAACATCTTCTCTATGTTTGGCACACCTCAAGTACTTGTCGTCGACAACAGAGCTCAATTCGATTCAGATAAATTTTGAGAGTTATGTTTAAACTATGGGATCAAACTCTTCTATTCTTTGTCCATGCTAGGTTATGCATTCAAATGGCTAGATGAATAGTTTTGATGTTTGTGATATAGCACAACTCTTAACTGGCAGATCGACCAACAGTTTGGGTGTTTGTGTTACGATACAACCCCTCATAGGCAGAAATAAATAATTTTGATGTTATGATGCAGCGCAACTCTTAACTGGCAGATCAACCAACAGTTTGGGTATTTGTGTTGCGACACAACCCCTCACAGGCAGAAATAAATTGTTTGGGTGTTGGGATACGACGAAACTCTTAACTGACAAATCAATAAATAGCTCGGGTGCTTGTGCTGCGACACAACCCCTAGTTGGCAGAAATATTCATTCACTCATTCAATACAAGACATCAACCATTCAATGCACAACATTCATTATCAAAGAGACATTTTCATTCTAAACATCCAAAAAATTTCTATCATTCAAAATACAGGTACAAAAAGTCAGATACATCAAGGCTTAGATACACTCGGCGCCCTAGATCTATCTCCTTATGAATCGCCGCGGGCTTTCCTTACCATGGAAGCGTTCGAAGATTGGGCGTCGCTGCTGTGAGGTAGCCTGAGAGGTTCCACTGCCTTTTCTACCGTCGATTTGTAACTCGCCAAGTTGACATTCAGCTGCTCGATCTCGAGTGCGTGGGCCTCTTCTTTTTCAACAGCAGCAGCCTTTAGTTGTTTGATCTCTTCATTACGCTTGAAGGCGAGCTCCTCCATCTTGAAAAAGCGATTCCTCAGGCTTTGAAGATCTTTATTCGCTGCTACAAATTCAGCCTCCATCTTCTTCTTCATATACTCTTCCTTGCGGGTTGACTGCTGACTCGAGGATAGCTCCGCCGATAACTTCATCCTCTCATCGTTAGCCTCCTACAAGAGGGCATTCAATCGGGCTATCTCGGTTGCAGTCTCCCTCTCGCCAGCCTTTTAAAAGAGCCTGTTGTTTAACTTCAGCGAGGTAGACATCTGCATATCAACAGAAACAAGTCAGAGACAAATCAGATGAAGTATAGCGAAAGACAAAATCGAATTACTTACCATCACTTCGATCCTATTCGACGACCTTTCAAGAGTCGCGTCGGGCAGGTTGCACAATTTCCTCAATGCCCCTATGGGACAATTGATGTCCACCTCACCCAAGTCCCGCAACATAGGTTGTGGACTACCTGACGCACCTACATGCAAACCATTCAAGTGTCCAAAGGCATACATAATCTAATTCAACTCAAGTGAAGGGAGGAGTTAGAATTTACCTCTGTCGTTGGAGCCTCCCTGCGAGCGTGGGACAAATCCCTTCCCTCTATCCAATCCCTTCCCCTTAGAGGTGGGAGTCTTCTTCACCGGGATCGGGATCGGACTACGCCGACCCTGCTCCTGCTCTGGTACCTCTATCCCAGGGATTGGGAACGGATCGGCCAAGTCCTTCTCCCCTTGACCCTCGTCCCCCTTCGGATCAGTGGAGGGGGGGGATGTTGAGAGGCATCGAAGCCCCTCCTTCATCGTGCATTTTGTCTGCCCCCTGGAGGAGGGCAGACATCAGAGCGGCGGCCTCGGCGGCAACCTTGGCTGCGTCGCTTCTGGGAGCTAGCTAGGGCTTGTCAACCTCCGGGCCTCCATTGCTTCCTCTTATCGACGCCTGCCTCATCGAGGCATCACCCTGGTGGTAGCCTTCGGGCGCCACTTGGGAGATAGGCGTTGGGTTGAGTATAACCTCGCTGCCAGAGTATTTCACTGTGCGGGTAGGACGTTTCAGAGTCTCGAAGTGATAGACTAACAACGCTTTCTTGTCGTCATCTGTCGTATCAAGCTCGTCCTCCATCTATCGAGACTTAGCCTCATCGATGGAAGGCACTTGGCCCGCGCCTGGCGGGGTAGGGGGCACATCGCCCTGATCCCTCGTCCCTTCCCCTTCACCTCCTTCTTCCTCCTCCACCTTATCAACTTCTTCTTCTTCCTCCTCCTCTTTTTCTTCCTTCTCTTCCTCTTCTTCTACTTTCTCTCCTTCTTCCTCTTCCTCTTATCCTTCATCCTCGTCCTCGTGCTGCTGCTCCTTCCCTTTCTCTTCCTCCTCCTCCTCAACCCCCTTCGCGACCTTCCTCTTCTTGACCTGGCCTTGCCTGGTTATGACCAGTTTTTCTTTAGCTAGCCCTGAACACCTCCTTTTGCCATACATCTTCTTCTCGGCTCGAACATATCGGACCACCCTGCCCATCTCGGGATCCTCCTCGTAGTCGGAGTATAGGGTGTCGTTGTCCTTATATCTCATCGATAGCCGGTGCATCAGATTAGCGTTCCCATGGCAAACCGGGCAGTGTGAGTACTGTTTCCAAGACTTGGTCGCACAGGTCAACTCCAAAAACAAATTGTCGACTGATCCAACTTGCTTGGATATCCAGCAGAGGTCTCCTCCAGGCCCGTACCATTCGACCTCCTTGTGGACATTATTGCAAGGCGTCTCCAAAAATGACAGAGGAGTCCGCGCCCCAGAGATGGAGATTGGTCAATCAGTGTAAAGCTTATCTGAGGGGACTGTGTCGGTGATGGGGCGGAGAGCCGAGATGCCATGCAAGTTATGGATGGGGTTTTTGTAACATCCGCCCCAAACACTCAAGATTTTGTTCGCTTTGCCCGTGCCCTCACAAGGACTTCCTAGTAGGTCACCCATCCTAGTACTACTCTCGCCCGAGCACACTTAACTATGGAGTTCTTACGAATTCCGTAGTGGCGCACGATTTTAAAACACGTCTTCTATGTTTAGGAGTGGAAATTATATAAGTAGCTCAGGATCTCCACTCCAAGCGATGTGGGGCTAACTCATGGCGTTGTACACCTCATCTCACCTCATCCTCCTTGTGGACATTATTGCGAGGCGTCTCCAAAAACGATAGGGGAGTCCGCACCCCAGAGATGGAGATTGGTCAATCAGTGTAAAGCTTATCTGAGGGGACTGTGTCGATGACGGGGCGGAGAACCAAGATGCCATGCAAGTTATGGATGGGGTTTTTGTAACATCCGCCCCAAACACTCATGATTTTGTCCGCTTTGCCTGTGCCTGCACAAGGACTTCCCAGGAGGTCACCCATCCTAGTACTACTCTCGCCCGAGCACGCTTAACTACGGAGTTCTTACAAATTCTGTAGCGACGCACGGTTTTAAAACGCGTCTTCTATGTTTAGGAGGGGAAATTATATAAGTAGCTCATGATCTCTTTATCTCCAGGCGATGAGGGGCTAACTCATGGCCTTGTATATCTCACCTCACCTCATCCATCTTGGCATTCCCGCCTCAGGAGTCTTGGATCTTGGCTATTGGCCTATTGGATCTTGGTCGTCACAATCCACCCCCCTTAGGGCTACACGTCCTTGTGTAGGGTTAGACCTCCCCATAGCGAGGAGAACCGGCTCTGATACCATTTTGTAACATCCGCCCCAAACATATAAGATTTTGTCTGCTTTGCCCGTGCCCGTACGAGGACTTCCCAGGGGGTCACCCATCCTGGTACTACTCTCGCCCGAGCACGTTTAACTACGGAGTTCTTACGAAATCCGTAGTGATGCACAGTTTTAAAACGCGTCTTCTATGTTTGGGAGGGGAAATTATATAAGTAGCTCAGGATCTCCTTATCTCCAAGCGATGTGGGGCTAACTCATGGCCTTGTACACCTCACCTCACCTCATCTATCTTGGCATTCCCACCTCAGGCGTCTTGACTCTTGGCTATTGGCCTATTGGATCTTGGTCGTCATGTTGTCCTTCCTCGATACCCACTGATAGTGGTAGAAGAAGTAGCCCAACTCGATTCTTGCCTGCTTGCCTTCAGGAACGCTGGAGTAGCAGGATCTTAGCTTATCCTGGTAATCTGTCTTCGCCCTGTAGAAGGCGTAGATGATTCTCCAGGCATTTCCTGTCAACTGCCCGGGGCAGAGTCCGGACGTGTTTAGCAGCTTGGCCACGAAAGGGAGCAGAGGCAGACGCAGCCTGCAGTTGAGCTGCCCGATCGTCACAATGGTGCCCATGATCTTCTTCTTGTTGGCCACCTCAGCATACACAGATCGCTTATCTATGCCAAAGGCAGCCTGTACCCCGGCGAGCGCTGCGTGATGAGCGCCTTCGGTGAAGAATCCCAACAATCTTTCCCACTTCTCCCTTTTCGCATCAATGGGCTTTCGGCCAATTCCATACTCAAAAATAGGCTCCTCAGAAAGAGGCTTCAGCGGCCTCAACATGTAATCAGACTTGGGATGTGCTCAAGCTTGGTAGGGGCAGAATCAAACCCTACTCCTAGATGCCTTTTGTCGAGGCTGCCTTTGGCCTTGCCCTTCCCCGCTATCTTCAGCGATGAAGGATCAACAGCAGCCTTCCCCTTCTTCGACCCATCCCGCTGTGAAGGCTTCACCTACGGGGGAACGATGTTCCTAGTGCAGCTTGCAGAGGCCATTGCAACCGATCGACAGAAAGCAAGGAGCAAAAAGCAAAGAAGTCAAGACGAATAAACAGCCTAGAAACTCTATGTGACACATAGCACCACCAGACTGGTGGATGATGAAGCGACGGGCCAAACGAATCGATAGGCTAGATGAAACGACGGGAGAGACAAAACACCAACTCCACCTAACCCAATCGACAAACAGACGAACGGGTGAAATTTCAAAGGATCAGCCAAAAAGGCTTCACCCGATCGATAAGTAGACGATCGGGTGAATTTCCAAAGGATCTAGCAAAAAACGAGGTTTTTTGCCCGATCGCCCCAAGTTCCACCGGTTGAAAATATCCAATCGGTCAATTTTGACTGATCGGCCAAAAAGACGTCACTCGTTCGACAGGCAGACGATCGAGTGAATTTCAAAAGGATCGAGTGAAAAACATGGTTTTTTGCCCGATCGCCCCAAATCCCACCGATTGAAAGCACCCGATCGGACAACTTTGACCGATTGGAAGAAGCACCCGATCGGACAACTTTGACCTATTGAAAGAAAATACTCGATCAGTCAACTTTGATCGATCGGTCAAAGACTTCACCCGATCGACACATAGACGATTGGATAAATTTCCAAAGGATCTGACAATTAGCATAGTTTTCTGCCCAATCGCCCCAAGTCCTATCGATTGAAAGCATTCGATCGGACAACTTTGACCGATCGGAAGAAGTTACCTGATCGGTCAACTTTGACCAATCGGTTGAAGACTTCACCCGATTGACAGACAGACGATCAGGCGAATTTCCAAAAGATCGGGCGAAAAATATGGTTTTTTGCCCGATCGCCCCAAGTTCTACCGGTTGAAAATATCCTATCGGTCAATTTTGACCGATCGGCCAAAAAGACTTCACCCGATCAACAGGACAACGATTGGGTGAATTTTCAAAGGATCGGGCAAAAAACATAGTTTATTACTTGATCGCCCCACGTTCCATCGGTTGAAAATATCCGATCGATCAATTTTGACCGATCGGCCAAAATGATTTCACTCGATCGACAGGTAGACGATCGGGTGAATTTTCAAAGTATCGAGCAAAAAACATGGGTTTTTACCCGATCGCCCCAAGTCCTACCGGTTGAAAGCACCCGATCGGACAACTTTGACCGATCGAAAGAAGATACCCGATTAATCAACTTTGACCGATTGGTCGAAGACTTCACCCGATCGACAGGCAAATGATCGGGCAAAAAATATGTTTTTTTGTCCGATCGCCCCATGTCCCACCGGTTGAAAGCACCCGATCGGACAACTTTGACCGAGCTGTAGAAGATACCCGATCGGTCAACTATGAATGATCGGTTGAAGACCCCACTCGATCGACAAGCAGACGATCGGGTGAATTTTCAAAGGATCGGGCAAAAAATATGATTTTTTGCCCGATCGCCTTAAATTCCACCGGTTGAAAGCATCCGATCGGACAACTTTGATCGATTGGTAGAAAATCCTAACTGTGGGGGATGATCTCCGTGCCGACCCGAAGACTCTGCCCAACCAGTCAATCGAGTCGAGTCGAAAATCTGATCGAGCGTTTCAAAGTAGTTGAAAGGTTGTTGGTTTAGATTCAGAATAGATAAGTTGAGAGAGATCAGTTGAGAGTTGACACGAGATGTGATCTCGGAGTTCAGTCGAAGCCTATACCTCCGTGCTGTAAGGAGCAACTTGAATTCACTAATACTTGGGTCGAAGTAACCTCGATAGGCTGAGTGTCACTTATTGCTCTTCGAAAAGAGATCAAAGGGTTGGGATGTCAGAGCATTGGATTTTCGAAAGTCCGATTAAGAAATCAGATATCTGATCTATTACACTCGTCATGTCTGCTATTTATAGAGTTTTCTGGAAAGGAACAGGTGTAGGGGGCGATTTCTAGAGCTGTCGTTTGAATCCTAGCGGAGTTGATGGGTCCCGTCGTCGTCTCTATGGACCCTCCAGGCATGGCTGGTGGGTCCCATCGTCGTCTCTGTGGACCCCCCAGGCAGAGCTGGTGGGTCCCGTCGTCGTCTCTGAGGACCCCCTAGGCATGGCTGGTGGGTCCCATCGTCGTCTCTGTGGTCCCCCCAGGCAGGGCTGGTGGGTCCCATCGTCGTCTTTGTGGTACCCCCAGGCACAGCTGGTGGGTCCCGTCGTCGTCTCTTAGGACCCTCCAGGCAAGGCTTGTGGGTGCAATTTCGGGGCTTTTGGCCAAAATTTGCACCCACAAAGCCTACTCAAGGGGTCGACTTGGTGGGTGCAAATTAAACATGGAAGGCAATTAGAGAGCGCTCAGTCAATGGATTGAATGGCAACTATGCTTGGAGAAAACTAGCAAGCTCTCTTTAAAATATGGATCCATCATCCCGTGTTGGGTGTTTTGCCCTTATGCCTATGTCTCAACCCGACCCGACCCATTGCCACCCCTACCAATTGCTATTTTTGGGATATATATATGTATATATATATATATATATATATATATATATATATATATATATATATATATATATATATATATATATATATATATATATATATATATATATATATATATATATATATATATATATAGGGCCATGCTATGCTGCGGCATGCGGTACGTGCGGCACAGCACCGCAGCCGTCTGATGCACGCGCTGCATGCATCGCATGCACGCAGCAGTGCATCAGACGGCATGCGGTAGGTGCCGCACTTACCTTATGCCGCATTCAAGCATTTCTCTCTCTCTCTCTATATATATATATATATATATATATATATATATGTATATAAATGCTATAATGCGGCATATGGTAAGTGCGGCACTGTACCGCAACTGTCTGATGCACTGCTGCATGCATGTGATGCACGCAGCACGTGCATCAGACGGCTGCGGTGCAGTGCCGCACGCACCTCATGCCGCAGCATAGCATGCCCCTATATATATATATATATATATATATATATATATATATATATATATATATATATATATATATATATATATATATATATATATATATATATATGGGCAGGGATATTCTTACTAATGAAAGTTACAAATTGCCTTTTATGGGGAGGGAAGTTTCAGAATTTGATGAAACTTGGACGGGATGCTCTCTATGGCAAGTTGATCATCCTCACCAAAAATCATCAAATTCTATAACCTCTAGGGGCATCAAATGTTAGAAGCTTTATCGATCGTTCATTTTAACCATTAATTTGAATAACATATTCGATGCCCCTAGAGGCTATAGAATTTGATGCTTTTTGGTGAGGATGATCAACTTGCCATAGAGAGCATCCCCACCAAGTTTCATTAAATTCTGAAACCTCTAGGTTAGGTAAATGACAATTTGTAACATTCATTAGTAAGATTTCATTAGTTGATCATCCTTACCAAAAATCATCAAATTCTATATCCTCTAGGGGCATCAAATATTAGAAGCTTTATCGATCGTTCATTTTAACCGTTAATTTGAATAACATATTTAATGCCCCTAGAGGTTATAGAATTTGATGATTTTTGGTGAGGATGATCAACTTGCAATAGAGAGCATCCCCACCAAGTTTCATCAAATTCTGAAACCTCTAGGTAAGTCAAAAATGATTTGTAACTTTCATTAGTATGATTCCATTAGTAAGAGTATCCCTCCCCTATATATATATATATATATATATATATATATATATATATATATATATATATATATATATATATATATATAGAGAGAGAGAGAGAGAGAGAGAGAGAGAGATAGAGAGAGAGAGAGGAAACGGAAAATGTGCTGCTAGCCCATTTTGACGAAATGAGCAGCCACCTATTTGACGCCCTTAGGAGTTTTAGAATGTGCTGATTTTTTGTGAGAGTAAGAACCTTATCGTAGAAAGAACACCCACAAAAAATCAGCACATTCTAAGACTCCTAGGGGCTTCAAATGTTAAAAGTTTTATCGAACGTCCGATGTAACCGTTAATCTGAAATGTAACATTTGATGCCCCTAAAAGTTTTAGAATGTGCTGATTTTTTGTGGGTTTGCTATCTAAGGTAAGGTGCATATGCTCACAAAAAATCAGCACATTCTAAGACTCCTAAGGGTACAAAATGGACGGCTGCCCATATCGTCGAAATAGGCCGCCAGCCTATACCCCGTATCCCCTCTCTCTCTCTCTCTCTTTATATATATATATATATATATATATATATATATATATATATATATATATATATATATATAGGGGAGGGATACTCTCACTAATGGACTCTTACTAATGCCCCTTACTAATAATCCGGACCGTTGGATCAAGATTGAGGGAGGGTTGAGATCAACCCTCCCTCTCTCTATCTCTTTCTCTCTCGACCAACCCACCCAGACCCCGACCTGAACCCGACCCCGACCCCAAATTCCTCCAGCTCCGGCTCCGGCAGCCCCCCGACCCCCCCTCCGGCACCCTGCGCAGCCCCCCGACCCCGCCTCCAGCACCGGCGCAGCCCCCCGACCCCCCCTCCGGCACCGGCGCAGCCCCCCGACCCCCCCTCCGGCACCGGCGCGACAGGAGACCCCCCCTCCGGCTCCGGCTCCGGCTCCGGCAGCCCCCGACCCCCCCCTCCGGCATCCCCCCGACCCCCCCTTCCCCTCCGGCTCCGGCATCCCCCGACCTCCCCGACCGGAGCCCCCCGCAGCCCCCTACAGCTCCGCGCGGCACGCCGGCCCGCTGCTCTGCGCCCCGGCCACCGCTCCGCGCCCCACGCCGGCCTGCCGCTCCGCTCCGCGCCCGCGCGCTCTGAGCCCCGCGCCGTTGCCGGAGGGGATAGGGCTACCGGAGCCGGAGGGGGGGGTCGCCCGTCGCACCCTGCGGCGCGCCGGAGCCGGAGGGGGGGTCGCCTGTCGCGCCGGTGCCGGAGGGGGGGTCGGGGGGCTGCGCCGGTGCCGGAGGGGGGGTCGGGGGGCTGCCGGAGCTGGAGCCGGAGGGGTCTGGGGTCGGGGTTGGGGTCAGGTCGGGGTCTGGTGGGTTGGTCGAGAGAGAGAAAGAGATAGAGAGAGGGAGGGTTGATCTCAGCCCTCCCTCAATCTTGATCCAACGGTCCGGATTATTAGTAAGGGGCATTAGTAAGAGTCCATTAGTGAGAGTATCCCTCCCCATATATATATATATATATATATATATATATATATATATATATATATATATATATATATATATATATATATATATATATATATGCTATAGTGTGGCATGCGGTAAGTGCGGCACCGTGCCATAACCGTCTGATGCACCGCTGCATGCATGCGATGCACGTAGCATGTTCATCAGACGGCTGCGGTGCAGTGCCGCACGTACCGCATGCCGCATTATAGCATGCCCCTGCAAATATATATATATATATATATATATATATATATATATATATATATATATATATATATATATATATATATATATATATAGACACACACACACACACACACACACACATACACACACACGCACACGCACTTTGGTAAAGTCCAAAAATGTCATAAGGTGAATTATAGGATTAATAAAACCAGAGAAAAGTGGGTGTATTATCAAAATAAAAGTTAGTTTAGACCCCTTTTTTTTTCTCATGAGTCAAAGAAGTCATTGGACAATACATATAGTCTATACAATGAAATTTAGATGATGGTGCATTAAATAATAAAAATTTCAATTCTTCTTATGGTTTCTCTTTTTTCTTTTCTTATGGTTTCTCTTTTTTCTCGTCTACTCAAAACAAGAATTAAACATGTCTCGCTTGATTTGGAATTAGAGAGACACACATAAAAGTCATTTTTAAATTCACCTGATTCAGTATGAACAGCTTACAATACTGACATGCAAACTTGCAAATCTGGTTGCACTGCATCTCCACCTTTCATATATCTTGAACAAATTAAATTCATTTCTATTTAAGTAGTACAAGTTATCAACGATCTCTATCTAAAATTGTGCGCAAATCAAATAAGCAGAAACACCAAAGAGGATAAAATTCAAGTTCAGTGATAAGTGGTTGGACAGTGATGCTTTCCTCTAATGTGATCGACTTCATGATCCAGAAGGCGCGGCGGCCTTCACGGAATGTATTCCAGTTTTCAGTGGAATAAGTTTCGCAACCCACCATACAAAATATAGGTGGGTGTTTGCATAGAAACAGATAGAATGATTGAAACATACAAGTATCACCTGGAGCACTTGACCCCCCATGAGTTGGGTCAATCCAAAAGCTTTATCCGGAAGCACTTGACCCCCCATGAGTTGGGTCAAGCCAAAAGCTTCCTCTGAATGCACTTAACCCCCCTCGAGCAAATTTAAACATTCAAAGTTGTTCCTCTTCTCTTTGCCAAATGCGCAAAAGGGCCGCTCTCTTTGCCGATTGAGCAGACCGAGGAGAAAGGGAAGTTGAGACCAGCCATGCAAAGTATTGGACAACATAGGACCGATCAACCAGACATGAGAATTATGCACGCTAAAATTCTGAAAACTTCACAAAGGTGTGCACGATGAAACACAAGCATTTTTTGATCACCCAAAACGCATCACGAAGAAGCTACTGACCGACCAGGAGGGGGTATTGTGTGTACCAGATTATCTTCAAGGGGGCCTACCAACTCTTGCAGCTCAAAGATGGCCGACCGAGCTAGGGCGGTCATTCCACCCGGATTGGCCAAGCGACCAAAGAAGGCCGATCGAATCAAGGGGGTCATCCAACTCGGTTTTGGCCGACCGTGCAAAGGAAGGCCAACTAGGGGGGGGGGTCATCCTACTCCATTTTGGCCGACCATGCTAAGGAAGCCCAGCCAAGAAAAGGGGGGTCGTCCTACTCGGTTTTGGCCAACTGTGCTAAGGACGGCCGACCAAGCAAAGGGGGGGTCGTTCTATTCGGTTTTGGTGGACCGTGCTAAGGTGGGCCGACCAAGCAAAGGGGGGTCGTCCTACTCTATTTTGGCCGACCGTGCTAACGTGGACAGACCAATTAATGGGGGGTCGTCTTACTCCATTTTGGCTGACCATGCTAACGAAGGCCGACCAAACAAAGGGGGGTCTCGTCCTACTCCATTTTAGCCGACCGTGCTAAGGTGGACCGACCAAGAAAAGGGGGGTCATCTTACTCTATTTTGGCCTACTGTGCCAATGAAGGCCAACCAAAAAATTCGGGGTCATCCTACTCGGTTTTGGCCGACCGTGCAATGGAAGGCCGACCAAGCAAGGGGGGGGGGGGGGTCGTCCTCGGTTTTGGCCGACCGCGCGAAGGGGCACCGACCAAGCAAAGGGGGGTCGACCTACTTGGTGCCCGAAGGTAGCTTCGGAATTTACGCTAAGAGGTGGCCTAAATAACCTGCACCCATCCTATTTGGCAGTTACTCCCGAAAATCTCAGTCGGATAGTTCATGCCCCGAGATTTTCGGTCGACCAGTAAGGAAAGATGCCACACAGTTGCTGAAATCATGGGAGCTCGTCACCTAGTTCGTCCCGCTCGAAGCACTCGAACCATCACCCCAGGCCACTATAAAAGGGGACCTATGCCCCCACAGAAGGTGGATCCGAATTCTGGAAGGGGAGGTGTTCTTGCTCGCTTTCCGGAATTTTTGCACACTGAGAGAGATTGGAGAGGTCGGCAATCGGGAGGATAAACTTTTCAGGGTGTAAGTGGGTGTAGTTGCAGAAAAAGATACGGGTCGTCTTTATTGCAAACACACGAGATTACAGAGTGTCGGGACCCGGGGTGCTCGGGTGTGACGAGTCCGGGTGCAGCGAATATTGATCAGGAGATTATGGGAGAGATCCTCTAGAGGGTCCCTTTGATCCGCGTCTCCATGTGGTGTTCGTGCGAGAGCTCTGAAGGGGTTACCCAGGACAGAGGTCTTTACAGGGTGAGGGTTTTTGAGAGGCTAAGGAGTATCCGCCGTTGCTTATGTCCCTTCCGTGCTTCACGCTTTCTCGGCTAGGGGGTTTTTGGCTTCGTTCCTTAGTCTTCGTGTCTTCCTCGCTCCTTGTTGGACCTCGGCATCCTTGATCGTTGGTTCACGGCGTCGATCGTGCTTTTGGCATCGGCTTTGGCTTTGGCTTTCGGCTTTGGCTTGGCTTGGGCGTGGCTCTGGCTTTTGCTTTGCTTTGGCGCTTGCGCTTGGACGTAGAAGGGGAGATACTTGTGGTGCTTTCATTCTTCCGGACTTCACATCGTATCGGCTAGAACGTGCGGTGCTTTTGCTCGTGACAGATGTAGTCGCTTGGCTTTGCTTTCATTCTTCCGGACTTCACATCGTATCGGCTAGAACGTGCGGTGCTTTTGCTCGTGACAGATGTAGTCGCTTGGCTTTGGCACTTGCGTTGCTTTGGCGTGGGCTTTATCGGGGCTTTTGCTTTGGCTTCTTACGTGGGATTTTGCTTCGGCATCGACTCGATCTTCTCCTCGAACATCGGTGGCTAGTTCTTCAAGGCTTCTGGCTTCTTCGACGATTTAGGTATCGGCTAGACTTTTCTTCTTCCCGGGCTTCTTTGGCGTGATCGGAGTCGAAGTGTATCTTTGGAGACGGCGGGGGTGGCATCGATCTCCGTGCGATGGTTGTAATGTCGGCTTTGCTTTGAAGAGGACGGGTGTAGCGATGCTTCGGGTAGTCCTCTCTAAGCTTTCTTCTCCGTGGATGGAGTGGACGTTTGTCGAAGGCGACGGGTGATGACGCTTCGGTCTTCTCCTCCGGGCTTTTGGGCTTGATCGGAGTCGAAGGCTTCTTGGAGATGATAGGGTGGTGCCGCTCCGATATTCTTCTCCGGCCTTTGCTTCTGGCGTCTTCGGAGTCGAAGGGTTCTTCTTCTCCGAGCTTTCTTTTTGGTGCACTGAGTCGAAGGCTTGATCTTCTTGTGCAAGGGTCTTCACGATGATGAGGGCTTTTAATGGACTAAGCCGATCCCGAAGGGATATGCTTGCCCGTGCCTCGTGAAGCCTTGGGTCGATGAAGAGCGCGTCTCCTCTTCTGCAGAGCGTCCTCGCTTCGTCTTCAGCTTGCCACCTTTTCGACCCTCTTGAGCCTTCCCCCTCCCCCTCTATGTATAGGCGAAAGGGGGAGAGGAGAGATATGGGAAGTTTAATTTTAAATCCCTTTAATATCTCCCCCATAATTACCCAAGATTTATTCTTCAATTGAAGAGAGGAATAAACCTGTATTTGCTTTCATTTTCTGGCGGGGTAATTATGGCTCAATCATTTTTGGATTTATCTTGAATCTTGCACATAAAATCGATGGCGACCCGACCGTTCTTCTTGTCCGTCAGATCGAGGGATCGGCGCAGATCCACGTATGAGTAGACGTCATGCGCAACCTCCCCCCGCCCATGGCGGTCTTTCTTTCCTTTTTCTTCTTTTCTTTTCTTTTCTTTCTTTCTTTTCTTTTCCTTGCAGGGCCGGCCGCCCCCCCTACCCGCGGGTAGGGGGCTCGGGTTTCAAGAGTGGGGCCGGGTGGGACCCACTCGGGGATGGGCCCACCTGGCCTCTTGTCAGGTGAGGGTCGGGTCCCGCGTCCCCCTGTGAGTCGGAGCATGCGAGTCGAGTTCGGGTCCGGGTCCGAGTGCGTGTTAGGTTTGCATCCGCATTGGTGCACGCGAGTCGGGTCCGGGTCGGAGTGCGTGTCGGCTTTGCTTCAAAATTGGCGTATGCAATTCGGGTTCGGGCCCGAGTGTATGTTGGGTTTGCATCCGCATTGGTGCATGCAAGTCGGGTTCGGGTTAGACACAATTTGTGTGTTTACAAGTGCCCCCTCAAGGATGAGTGCGTTGGTGAGAACGTGTAGGGTTTGGACACGTAGGAAGCGTAAAGCACTTATCCTTGATTCCTTTTGTAGGCGGGGTTGGGGGCTTATTTAAGGACCCCTACCCACTTCATCCAATGCCTTGCTCTTGCGAAGGTTCCGACGGCTTTTGGAGATCACCGTCGAAAGAGAGCTGCCTGGGGTTGCACGCGACTTGCTCCGTCTTCCCGGTGTCGCCTCTTTCGTCAGCGGCGGTGACGATGGTGCGCGACTTGAAGGTTGTTGCGAAGACGGGCTCGAAACGACGGGGCAACGAGGACCGAGGCGAGGAGGACGGAGGAGCACGGCTGATCGAGGTGCGAATCGCCTTCACCGCCTCTCTCTTCCTCTTTCTTCTTCTTCTTCTTCTTTTTCTTCTTCTTCTTTTCTTTTTTTGTTTCTGGTTCTGGACTGCGGGAGCAGAGGCGGCGCGGGCGACGGCGACGCAGGGGCTGCGGCGCGGGGGCTGCAACACACAGGGCCGAAGGCGGTGCAGGGTGGCGGCGTGGGGGCTGCAGCGCGTAGGGCCGGAGGCGGCGCAGGGCGGCGGTGTGGGGGCTGCAGCGCGCGAGGCCGGAGGCGGTGCAGGGCGGTGGTGCGGGGGCTGCAGCGTGCGAGGCCAGAGGAGGCATGGGGCGGTGACGCGGGGGCTGCAGCGTGCGTGAGTCGAGCAAGGGGGCCGGCCGCGTCGGAGTCGGGCGCGGGGGGCCGGCCGCGTCGGAGTCGGGCGCGGGGGGCCGGCTCCGATCGGGTCGGAATAGGGGTGCGGGGTGGTGGCTTGGTCGGGCTCTGCCCCGACTGGATCGGAGAAGAAAGGCAGCGGCCCCCCCTCCCCTTGCTGTCTGGTCCTCATTGAGGGGAGAGGGGGCTGCGGGCCCCCCCTCTTCTCTTCTTTGGCACGGGCGCTGATTGGGGAGAAGGGGCCGCGCCCCCCCCCCTGCTGCTCCTTTTTTTTTGTTTTCTGTTTTCCTTTTACTGTACCTCCTAGTGTGCGGAGTAGCTGTAGTGGTGGCTGCGGGCTCAGCGCAAGTGGAAGTTCCAGGCGACAGCCGGCTACCTTGTGCCAGCGATGCGGGGTCCAATATGGGTGAGTGGTGGTAAGTAGCAGGCCCAGGCGGTATCGTCGCGGGTAGTGCGCAATCGTCATACGGCGGAGGGGTAGTTGGCCGGTACGGGCGGTGCGCGGACCCTGGGAGTGCGGCGCGAAGGCCAAGGCGTAGTGGCGGCGTAACCTTGAGTCGGGCGGTTCTCTAGATAAGGGGCTATGGGCCCCTCGGGTTTTAATTGTGAAACCCCCTTTTTTTTTTGCCCCCTGCTTGTCTTGACTTGCTTCTTTTCGTGGCTCTTCAGGATTCGAGTTTTCGAGAGCTTGACTTCGCCGGGGTGGATAGCTGAGGACCTCTCCAATGGGAGTAGGTGCCTTCGCTTCCCCCTTACTCGGGTGTACCGTCATCGCAACTCGAGGAGAGAAGATCTTCTATCATTGCTCCGGATTTTCATCCACGAGCGCGTCATAGAAGATGGAGTCGCTGATGCAGCCTGCGGGACGCCGAAGCTGAGTGAGAAAGTCTATACCGATGAGGCGATCTCTATGAAGCTCTTTCGTCCAAGCTTGAGTACACCTTTTCACCACTGCGATGAAGATTTCGTGCCCACCCCGGTAGTTGCTTCGAAGATCTGCTCCCGCTTGACCCGATGGGGTACCGACTCCTGGTCTCAGGGGGACGTCCAATATCTCTGCGGTTTTCGTGAATGGATGAGCGAGCTCTCCAATGTCTTTGGGGCAGACTCTGAGATGAATCCGTTGGCCAAGTTCCTAGCGCCGACTCGTCGAGAATATAGCCGTCCTGAGGGGATGTATCACGCTCTTTGTGAACTCTGGTGCCCGGCCACCAACACTTTTCTTACTGGAGTGGGAGAGATAGGGATTTCCCTCCGTGACGTACACATTATTTCCGAATGCCCTGAAGTGCAGAATTACTACCAAGAGGAGGTGTCAGCTTTAAAGGATTTACTGGATAACAGCTTTGCCCTGAGCTCCTGCCTTCTTCTGTTCAAGGCCTATGCCGTCATTGCAGCGCGGGATCAGACAGACCGAGTCCGTCCTTCTTCCTGGGTTGACTTCTGGTTCAGAGGCGAGTTTAGGTCCTCGGCTCCTTCAGCTCACCCAATGTGGAAGGTTGCCCAGATGAAGAGGCCCCCCCTGCGTTCTTTTGTGAGGCCTATTGAGTTTTTGGCCCGAGTGAGGCACTCAATGGAGGGGAAACAGTACCCCTGGGAGATCCTTGGTCTGAGGTGTGACAGCGAGGAGTGGCGGGCAGTTTACCGAGCCGTCGGGCTAGTCGTCTTTCTTTTTCGGTTCGTGCTTCCCTGTCCCGGCGAGGTTATCCGTTCGGGGACCTTTCTTGCAGCCTCCCGGATGGCAAGGGGGGAGCTTTTCAATTTAGCCCCAGCGATCTTATGCGCCTTGTACCAGGGGCTCAGTGGGACTTACTGGAGCTTGTCCAGCTCGGACAATGCCAAAGGGGAGCTTGGTCGGTCTAACGCCTTTGGACCTCTACACTACTTGTACGGCTGGATGGCTCTTCACTTCTCGAAATGAATCTTTGCTAGACGCGGGCATCCGGCCGACCTGCCGTTCCTGCCGGGTATAGGAGGGATCTTAAATGCTTTCATCAGCTGGGAGCACCCGAGGGAGTATGCTCGCACTCTTTTGTGGAGGATGGGAGGTGCCGGCTTCGAGTTTTTATCAGAGCACTCGGTGCTACCTTTGGAGAGGTCGACAGTCCACGACAACGAGGAGCTCTCAGACAACTTGTATTGGAATATGGTCAGCTACCACCCTGGCTACTTGGTTTGGCGCAGGGGGGATGTAGTGGAAGTGGAACAGTACTCCCCTCACCGCTTCGCTCGTCAGCAAGGTTTCCGGTAGGAATTTCCTGGTATGCCTCAGCGGTTGCAGGGGCGCATTAGTTCACAGGAAGGTTACCGCCTCTAGGCCTCTCTTTATTCTCGACTGACTGGTGGCAATTTCTTCCCTGGGACTAAGTCGGGGTTCCGGGATACCGTCACTCCAGGCTATTGCAAGTGGATTGAAGAGCGAGTATCCCCCTTGCTTGCGAGTCTCCCGGTTGACGTTCTAGCAAGCAGTGAGTTTAAAAATTTCCATTTTGACCCTTCGGCAGGAGTAGAAGATCGTCGCCTCCAATTGGGGATTCAGAGGACCCAGAAGAGTTGCAGCCGTCTTTCTAGTGCCCGCCGGGTTCCTTCTTTGGTTCCTGTATTGGACGCCGACCTTGATAATGCCCCCGGGCCATCCTCTCTTTCGAAGACCGCTGTTGAGGGTGCCCCGCCCAAAAGACGAAAGGTGTGCATTCCCGGCGGGATGACTTTGAGGGTCCCTTGTCCGATGGAGGATGTCGAGGAGCCCGGCCTTCTAAGAGACGAGGCGATCCCTCCGTCTGGGCGGCTTCGTCCGATCTTGCAGGTATGGAGTTCTCCTTGTTTTGCTTCCTTTCCGTGTTTAGGAGGTTCCATCGTACTAAGTAGTGTATTTTTTTTGGGCAGATTCCGTTGTAGTGGTGGAATGCGAGGTGAATTCTTCGAAAGCATCTCACGGACATTCGGCTACTGGGGCCGCGCAGGAAGTGCCTGGGAAGTGTGGGCTTGACATTCCTCCGGATGATCTGGACCTCCTTAGGGTTTGCAAGGAGAACTTCCCTAGTGGCGACATTGATCTGGACGGCATCGACGTTGACGCTTTGTCTTTTCATGAGGAGGCCGAAGTTTCGAGTGTCGACAAGCGACGTTCCTCCGTTGCCGTGCTCTCAAGCTTGTTGGAGGATACAGTTGTTGCAACTGTGGTGGTGGTTTCCCCAGTTTTGCCAGCCTCGTTGGTGAAAGCAGCTCCTGGGGTGACCAGAGTGGAAGGGAAGGTTTTGCCTACCTACTCTGAGGCTTCTCGCCCGAGCTTAAGGCCGAGGAGCAGAGTTTCGGAGTTTCTTCTCGCGACTTGTCGGCAGTACACACTACAAAAAAAACATTTTTTACCGACGGACAATATCCGTCGGTATTATTAGTTTTCCGTCGGTAATTATTTATAGCGACGGACGCGATTTCCGTCGCTAGTCTGTCGGGAAAAAAGGTGTCGGGAAAAATATGCGACGGACTAAATATTTCCGTCTGTAATAATAATTAATACCGACGATACTATTAGAGCCGTCAGTAATATTTGAACAATTAATAATAAATATAATATATTATTGCCGACGGAAACTAATTATCCGTCAGCCATATATAAGCTTTTGATCGATATTTATTATATTTACCGTCGGTAATTATATATATATTACCGACGGATCTATACCTTACTGTTGGTAATTATATATATATTACCGACGGATATATATTATCCGTCAAAAATTTATTAATAATTTTAAAAAAATAAAAAGATTATTACCAACAGAATATTTAATTTCCGTCAGTAATAAATATATATTTTTTAATAAAATTACCTAAATAATGTTATTTAATTCCTGTGATTTACAACAATACCATAATATATTACCACAATTTATCAAATATTACCATAATTTATAAAATATTACCGCAAATATCAAATATTATCTAAATTTATAAAATATTGCAGCAAATTATCAAATATTACCATAATACCCGACAATTATAGACAAGAACAAAAAATAAGCACATATTATAAAATAATTTTTACACAATCCAAAACTGCGAGATGATGCATGCCCTATCTCAACCACCCCACGAGGCCCGCCACCAACGCTGGTGCTCTCATCCCCTGACGCCGCCCGGCTCCTGCAATTAACATGTATTTGTTAAAAAAAGGTTTATATCTATAACTAAGTCTAAGCGTTAAAAAATCATAAGTTAGCGTGTTTCGGATTTGAAATAGGTTTGGATTCGATTAGATCGGCATCCGATAATTCATACTTAGAATTATTTCGTATTTCGAAGTTGCGAGCGAGTTCTAATTGGATATTTTAACAATATACTCTCCGATTGAAATAGGTTCGGATTTGAAATAGGTTTGGATTCGATCGGATCGTCATCGGATCGGCATTCGATAATTAGAACTTGGAATTATTTTGTATTTCAGACTTGCGAGCGAGTTCTAATTGGATATTTGAACAATTTACGCTCTGATTCACCGATTTAGAGTCTAAGTGTTGTAAAATCATAAGTTAGCATGTTTCGGATTTGAAATAGGTTTGGATTCGATCGGATCGGCATCGGATCGGTATCCGATAATTCAAACTTGGAATTATTCCGTATTTTGGACTTGCGAGCGAGTTCTAATTGGATATTTGAACAATTTACGCTATGATTCACCGATTTAGAATGTAAGTGTTGGAAAATCATAAGTTAGCGTGTTTCGGATTTGAAATAGGTTTGGATTCGATCGGATCGTCATTGGATCAGCATCCGATAATTCGAACTTGGAATTATTCCGTATTTCGGACTTGCGAGCGAGTTCTAATTGGATATTTGAACAATTTACGCTTCGATTCTCTGATTTAGAGTCTAAGTGTTGGAAAATCATAAGTTAGCGTGTTTCGGATTTGAAATAGGTTTGGATTCGATCGGATCGTCATCGGATCGGCATTCGATAATTTAAACTTGGAATTATTCCGTATTTCGGACTTGCGAGCGAGTTCTAATTGGATATTTGACCACATTACGATCCGATTCACCGATTTAGAGTCTAAGTGTTGGAAAATCATAAGTTAGCGTGTTTCGGATTTGAAATAGGTTTGGATTCGATCAGATCGTCATCGGATCGGCATTCGATAATTCAAACTTAGAATCATTCCATATTTCAGACTTGCGAGCGAGTTCTAATTGGATATTTGAACAATTTACGCTCCGATTCACCGATTTAGAGTCTAAGTGTTGGAAAATCATAAGTTAGCGTGTTTCGGATTTGAAATAGGTTTGGATTCGATCGGATCGGCATCCGATAATTCGAACTTGAAATTATTTCGTATTTCGGACTTGCAAGCGAGTTCCAATTGGATATTTGACCAATTTATGATCTGATTCACCGATTTAGAGTCTAAGTGTTGGAAAATCATAAGTTAGCGTGTTTCGGATTTGAAATAGGTTTGGATTCGATCGGATCGTTATCGGATCGGCATTCGATAATTCAAACTTGGAATTATTCCGTATTTCGGACTTGCGAGCGAGTTCTAATTGGATATTTGAACAATTTATGCTCCGATTCACCGATTTAGAGTCTAAGTATTGGAAAATCATATGTTAGTGTGTTTCGGATTTGAAATAGGTTTGGATTCGATCGGATCGGCATCCGATAATTCGTACTTGGAATTATTCTGTATTTCGAACTTGCGAGCGAGTTCTAATTGGATATTTGAACAATTTACGCTCCGATTGACCGATTTAGAATCTAAGTGTTGGAAAATCATAAGTTAGCGTGCTTCGGATTTGAAATAGGTTTGGATTCGATCGGATCGTCATCGGATCGGCATCCGATAATTCGTACTTGGAATTAATCCGTATTTCGGACTTGCGAGCAAGTTCTAATTGGATATTTGAACAATTTACGCATCGATTAATCGATTTAGAGTCTAAGTGTTGGAAAATCATAAGTTAGCGTGTTTCGGATTTGAAATAGGTTTGGATTCGATCGGATCGTCATCGGATCAGCATCCGATAATTCGTACTTGGAATTATTCCGTATTTCGAACTTGCGAGCGAGTTCTAATTGGATATTTGAACAATTTACGCTATGATTCACCGATTTAGAGTCTAAGTGTTGGAAAATCATAAGTTTGCATGTTTCGGATTTGAAATAGGTTTGGATTCGATCGGATCGTCATCGGATCGGCATCCGATAATTCGAACTTGGAATTATTCCGTATTTCGGACTTGCGAGCGAGTTCTAATTGGATATTTGAACAATTTATGCACCGATTCACCGATTTAGAGTCTAAGTGTTGGAAAATCATAAGTTAGCGTGTTTCGGATTTGAAATAGCTTTGGATTCGATCGGATCGTCATCGGATCGGCATTCGATAATTCGAACTTGGAATTATTCCGTATTTCGGACTTGCGAGCGAGTTCTAATTGGATATTTGAACAATTTACACTATGATTCACCGATTTAGAGTCTAAGTGTTGGAAAATCATAAGTTAGCGTGTTTCGGATTTGAAATAGGTTTGGACTCGATCGGATCGTCATCGGATCGGCATCCGATAATTCGAACTTAGAATTATTCTGTATTTCGGATTTGCGAGTGAGTTCTAATTGGATATTTGAACAATTTACGCACCGATTCACCGATTTAGAGTCTAAGTGTTGGAAAATCATAAGTTAGCGTGTATCGGATTTGAAATAGCTTTGGATTCGATCGGATCGGCATCGGATCGGCATTCGATAATTCGAACTTAGAATTATTCGGTATTTCGGACTTGCGAGCGAGTTCTAATTGGATATTTAAACAATTTACGCTACGATTCACCGATTTTGAGTCTAAGTGTTGGAAAATCATAAGTTATCGTGTTTCGGATTTGAAATAGGTTTGGATTCGATCGGATCGTCATCGGATCGGAATCCGATAATTCAAACTTGGAATTATTCCGTATTTCGGACTTGTGAGCGAGTTCTAATTGGATATTTGAACAATTTACGCACCGATTCACCGATTTAGAGTCTAAGTGTTGGAAAATCATAAGTTAGCGTGTTTCGGATTTGAAATAGGTTTGGATTTGATCGGATCGGCATCCGATAATTCGAACTTGGAATTATTCTATATTTCGGACTTACGAGTGAGTTCTAATTGGATATTTGAACAATTTACGCACTGATTCACTGATTTAGAGTCTAAGTGTTGGAAAATCATAAGTTAGCGTGTTTCAAATTTGAAATAGCTTTGGATTCGATCAGATCGTCATCGGATCAGCATTCGATAATTCGAACTTG